>PVHT020001179.1:72011-147912 GCA_004024745.2 Catagonus wagneri
CGAAGTGGAACCAGTCAGACAATTAGACAGCAACACCCAATGCTACCTCTTACATGTGGAAACTAAAGAGACACAATGAACATCTTTGAAGAACAGACAATGACTCACAGATTTTGGAAATCCTTGGTTTTTCAAATAAGACAATCTGGGGGGTGGGGGGATGCACTGTGGGTTTGGAACACAAAATCTATCGTATTGATTTATGATCTTTGTACACCTATAACTGAAATAAAATTCATTGTTAACATGAAAAAAATTAAAAAAAAATGTATAAACAAAAAAAAATAGAAGTAAAAGAATTTCCTACTCTTATAAATCATAGTGGTTAAGAGCATGTCTTAGAATCTGACAAATTTGAACCCTCTTCTGCCAAATCTGTGGGCCAAGAATTAATAGGAACAGGTTCTAGATCGGGTTCTGACAACTCAGATGTTATCTTACCATGTCTCTTCACTTCTCTAGACTAAGATCCAAATCCCTAATTTAAAAACTGTTGTAAGGGAGAAAACGCCTTGGCACATAGTAAGTGCTCAATAATTCTTACTTAAAGGTCAATAGGGTATAATGGAAAGAAAATGGGCTTTGGAGCAAGACAAGCCTAAAACTGGAATTCCACTGTGAATTACTTAATCTCGCAGAGCCTGTTTCTTCATCTGTGAAATAGAGATAATAAAATACTACCTACCTTACAGGGTTTTTATGAAAATTAGCCAGGCACTGAGTCAAAAATTAATAAGGTAATGTATAGAATGTGCCTAAACTCCAGTATCTGATACAGAGGAAGTGATCTACTTTCCTCTTCTAAAGCAACTTAACCTAGGATACATAATTCAAAGACTGTGTGTAGTTTCTGTATATTGAGTGCATTTTTTAAAAGAGAATGTCTGTAGATTTCTCATTCCCAGATATATATCCTAAGGAAATAACTGAAAATAAAAGGGAAATGATATATACTGTTATCAACGGAGGAATTACTTGCAACAGTGAAAGAAATGGTAAATTTCACCTGGAGAGATGGATTAAAATCTCAATTCCACATATTACAAAGCCTATAACAACCTTAACCATAGCCTATTTGTCCCCAGAGAAATTAAGAATCACTATTCTAAGGTAGTTTCCAGTTCTAACATTTTGTGCTTCCATCTGTGAAGCTCTGAGAATGACATTTGTGGAATCTAACTCCTTAATGTTAACCAACAACTCAAGGCTGGCCTAGTAACTCAGATATAACCTAGAAACCAATCCACCCCCACCCCCACCACAGCTGTGGCCACAGGCAACTCAAAAAGGGGTCGCTTCCCCTACACACTGGATAAAGGACAAACCAACCTATCTGGCTCCCGCCGTAGCCCCCTCCCAAGACTAACGGGAGCCCCAGACTAAATAACAGACCTCTGCTCCAAGGAGGTAAATTCAGCCTTCCTCCCCACCCAACACAGGTTTTCTTCCTCACAGTCCCTCCTCCCTCAGCAAACCCCGATCCCCCAGGCCTTGGGGATCCAGTCCACACCGAAGGGCCTGCAAGGCGGGTGGACAAAGGCAAAAGGCACCCTTCTGGCAGGCTTTGCGCCCTTCCCGCGAGAGACAGACTTGCCCGCCCGGAGGAAAATCAAACAACGCCGACTGGGCTCAGATTCTCGAGAGAAAAGGAAGCCGAAACTTGCACGCAAACACAGAGAAGTTCCAGCAAAGAAACGGCCTAGCCTCTCTTCCTCTCCAGGACGCTACCCCGAGTCGCGGACTTGCGCCCCCTTTACCTTTCCGTCGCTCAGCTCCCACGGGCAACACTCTCGCGGATGAATTCCCGCCTCCCACCCCTCGACTCCCAGCACCCAATCGCCGGGCGAACTCAGACAACCAATCACTCGCCAAGACCAGACACCAAGTAACCAATCCCGATGCGAGGTCAGGGGGCGCGCACTCTGGCACCCAATGGAGGACTCCGCGGTAAAGACCAACCCCTAGCTACCCGCGGCACAGGAAGGCGAACTCCCTGGCGATGAAGGGCTCCCGCAGATCCCAATAAGATAACGGAGAACGGTCTGCTCTGTTAGACTTTTGGAAGCCGGTTATTTAACCCGTGCCTCAGTTTCCTTGGAAACTCGAAGTTTGATTTTTAAGGTCTGTAGACCAATGGAGAGGGAACACGCCAAGTTCTTTCAGCATTTCCCAGGGACACTCGATTCAAATTTCCGAACTTTCCGGTACTCAGAGTAATGAAAAGACCGAGGCGGAAATGGCCAGACCTCTGAGCCAAATGAGGCGAAAAAATTCGATGACAACAGGCTACAGAATTTCCCGATACTCAAGGCTTTCCTAGATACCACATTCAACCGGAAACGCTCTCGAGGCCTCCAGCACCAGATCACTATTAATTTCATTAAGGCTTATCAGCCTTCTGTCCTTCCTAAGACCAATTTGTTCTTTGCCAAGTACACTTGGGTTTCCTCAGTGGCAGGGGCTTAAGCATGATCTCGCCAAATTGATATTAAAAAAAAAAAAAACCCTACCTAAACTTGGCCCAAATGGCTACTCTTCCAAAAAAGCAACACCTGAAACAATTTCTCGCATGCTGGGAAACCAGTTTGGGGAGAAGCGGTTTGCTGCAGAAGGGAGCAACAAAAGGCGAGTGTGCTTGCCTCACTTTCAGTTTTACTACCATCTTCCCCAAATGACAGGACTTAAGTCATAAATATAAATTCTATCTTTTAATTTAGTAGTCTAGGGCTCAGACATTTAAAGAAGTAATCTAAAAGAAAGAAAAGTAATTAAGTGATAACAATTTTTTTTTTGTCTTTTGTCCTTTTTTAGGGCCGCACCTGCAGCATATAGAGGTTCCCAGGGTCTAATCAGAGCTACAGCTGCCAGCCTACGCCACAGCTACAGCAACGCGGGATCCGAGCTGCGTCTGCGACTTACACCATAGCTCAGGGCAATGCCACATCCTTAACCCACTGAGCAAGGCCAGGGATCGAACCCGCAACTTCATGGTTCCTAGTTGGATTCGTTTCCTCTGTGCCACCACAGGAACTCCAACAATGCCTATAACTACTCTAACACTGAAAAAAAAATTAACCTCCCAGGGGATGATTATGTCAATTCAGTCATTACAGAGCCAATATATAATAACTAACACCAAACAACTTGCAAAAAACTCCATATAAAGTTAAATGAAAAAAAAAAGACTCCAAACTGAGTATTAAGAATTTCATTATGTGAAAATATATATCCATAAGCAAAGATGAAGGAAAAGTACAAAAAAATTGTAATTTACTGTTAAGACAGTGCAATGGAGGATAATTTATAAAAATAAATCCTTAAAACTACCTTCAAATTATTATTCTGCTTTTACAAATTTTTTAAATCATCAAAATCTTTTTAAGTTACTTCTCCGGGATAACTACTCTGATTTTCCTCCCTAAAATTCATGAGGCTCTAAACTAACTCTCAGTTTGTATTGCTGTTTGATGTATGTGGCTTAATGAAAACAGATACACATAGGCTCTGGCGCCAGACAGTCCTGGATCCCAGTCCCTTGAACTGTTCCTTTCAGGTTGAGAGCAATGAAACGAAACACAAACACACACAAAAAAAACACAAGTTCATTTGATAAAGAATATGAATGTTTATAAACCAATATTCAAAATAGCTGCACACATCTTTTTGTCACTTGAATAAAAAAAATCACATTGTGACAAATTTTATAACCTTAACTTAAAATGCATGAATATTAACATTTACTAATATATTTACACATTTTATTTACATCATCAACAAATCTGATGAAAAACAGCATATGTCTCTATTTTAACACAGCAGGTTTTGACCAGTCTTTGAAAATTGATCCAGGAATGTGCACTACATTTAGTTAGAAAACATATTTCAACCTTTTCTGAACTCCAAGAGGTTTACTTAAACACACAAAATATCCCAAAGCCTCAGTTTAAAACAAGAGCAGTGTATTTAATCTTAAAAGACTACAAAACTGCCTTGTTTAAAAATAGGAAAATTCTTATGGTTTTTTTTAAGTGTATGCTTTCATCTTTTGCATCAAGATTACTTAATTGAACTTTAAGCATCTAATAAAAGTTATAAATACTCTATCATCTATGATACTGTGCACTTCATGATTGGAAACATACAAATTAGCTCTTACAGAATACCCTTATGAGGTAGGGCCAGCAGTAATCCCATTTTACAAAGAAGGAAAATGAAATGTGACTATTTGCTAGTGAAAACGCTGAAATTGAATTTCTTTCATTTTCTTCCTTTTTTTGGCCACACTCACAGCATGTGAAATTAGAGTTCCCAGGCCAGGGATCCAACCCGAATCACTGAGGCAATCTGAACTGCCATAGTAACAATGCCAGATCCTTAACTGGCTGTACAAGGGAACTCCTTAATTTCTTTCCCTAAGAGCATACTTTATTATTAACCTGTCTAATTTCTTTTATAAATGAAGAGGTCTGTTTCAAGGAAGGATGGTGGGGCTTATTCAGGTATATCTCAGAAAGCAAAGGGAAGTAGCTTCTACACTGGATACTTCATTAAGAAAACAAATGAGGATTATGGGTTATCTGAATGCATCTACCTAATCAATGGACATTACTAACAAAGGACTGCAAAATAATTCAGCAACACGGTATTTTCCCCTTTTTAGTTTTTTCCTGAGGTCCAAACACTATATATTTTCTTATTTCAAAATCTTCTAGAGTTATTATGTGAATTATAATCCTGATGACAAACCAAGAGCTCATTAATCCACTGGGTTTTATTGCTCTAAACTTTAATTAGATAGCAATGTATTTTCCCCCTCTGACCATTATAAAAATAAACTTTAAAAAAACTAAATGAGACCTCCTTTCAGGTTCTTCTCTGCACAAGATGTTTCTGTAAACACTTAAACCAGTATCTTAAAATTCCAAATTATTCAAGTATCTCTTTAAACATATGGCTTCACATATTAGTAAAAGTTGAAGCAAATATGTAAAGTTTTAAAATCCTCATCTGTAATTCCATGGAAATCATTTACAAAAAGCTATTTGCCTTTTTAAAGCTTTCTCAATACTGCTTCTTGAGAACTGCAATTCCATCTTGCATTATCACTTGCAAGATTTAGAGATTTCTATTTGGCTATCAAATTTTTCCTGAATTCTCCTTTTTTTCTCCCTCTCATCACTGTATCCCTGTACTCTGTTACCACTTGACAGTTAAACCCTAGAGCTACCCACAGACTCATTTTTATAAGAAATTATATGAAAGTAATGGCAGATTTTCTTCACTTCAAAAGCCAAATTCACTTTTCAGTAGTAAGTTTCTTAAATGTGCTCCCAATAGGAGAAGAAAAAAAAAAAGCTCAGCTGCTACAAGAAACATACCAGCAAAGTAGATCCAAAGAACTGCCAATCAAATACAAGCAAGCATAATTCTCAAAAGACTTCTAAATTGTTTTCATGTTGAATTGAACCATCTCAGTGATTCTAAGACGTTACTGTTCCCATTCAGTTTAGTTGTTACGAGATGCAGATTCCCATTGGGTATATGCAGCAAACAGCTTCACTGTTCTCGTTTCTTGTTTGTTTGTTTGTTTATTTTAAATTCCACTAACACTCATGTTTATTATCTCAATTATTGTGCTTTCAATACAATGACAAAGCTGTACATCAGGATCCATGCTTCTAGTGTCCCTAGATCCATTTTTATATGATGGATCTTTTAAGATTCCAGACCATCCACTTGGCTTCTCTTTTATTTGTTGAAGACCTAAAAATATAAGGAAAAATAAATAAGGCAAGAACTCTGGAAAGGACTTTGGCCTTTCTGTTTGAGATATTAAACCAACTCTTGAAAAGAAGTTACTACTTACGTGTAATAATTGGATCAATGTCTCTTGTTTGAGTGGCAACATCAGAGGCACAGACTTGCCCTATTTGGATCAGTAAAGACATAATATCCTCATACAGTGGAGGAAATGCTCGACAAAAAGAGACCAAACTTGGCAGAGTTGGCATGAAAAAAGCATATCGCTTAGCCTGTGTTAAAACTGTTGGAAAGAAATGAAACAGAATTCTTGACTTTAAAGATATAAATTCAACACACATGGCTTATACAACACACTAAGCACCATGCTCTGTGCTGAGGATACTAAGTTGTCTAAGACATGGCCAGTCCCTGCCTTCAGAGAGCTCACAAGCTAATAGTCAGCCATCATCCAACACATAAATGCTTAGGTCCAAGCATGGTGACAGGTGTATTACATGCATTGTTTCATTTAATTCTCACAATCTTATGAATGAAAAAAGTATTTTATGACACCTATTTTATAAGAAAACTCTTAAACCTTAGAGAGATTAATAAGCTTGTTCAAGGCCACACGGCCAGTTAGTGGTGGAGATAGGACAGAACTCAGGGAGTTTAAATTCTTAACGACTACAAATAATTACATCGTGAAGGCAATACAATGGGAAAAAATGAACACATTTTTATGGCACTGGGAAAGAATATGATATTGATAAGCCATAACTTATAAGACTGAATTAGAGTTCATATCTTTTAAAGTAGTTTATTTTCATACCATTTTATTTAACAACTTGGAAGGCGGTTAAAATGTTAGGGTATGTTTTAGAACTTAAGAAAACTACTAATATATATATATCTTATTTATACATATGATTATATTTTTTTCAACTCTAAACATATGTAATAAACTGTAATTTATTTTCTGTTGACATAATTCATAAAGTAGACTTGATTTCCCTTTATACAATGTGGAACGCTTAGTATATTTAATCTAAATCTATATACAGTCGTTCACAAAAATAAAAGATACAATTTGCCTACCTTTCATCTCTATACCATATATCACATTTGTAATAGGAACATTTACAAAAGAAGAATAATTCAAAAGATGGCATAAATTAAACTACTAGTGACACAGAAAACATGAATTCACAAAATTCAGGAGTTCCCATCGTGGCTCAGCAGTAACGAACCCAACTAGAATCCCTGAGGTTGCAGGTCCAATCCCCATCCCTGCTTGCTCACTGGATTAAAGATCTGGCATTGCCATGAGCTATGGTGTAAGTCACAGATGCAGCTTGGATCCTGCGTTGCTGTGACATAGGCCAGCAGCTGCAGCTCTGATCCGCCCCCCAGCCTGGGAACTTACAGATGTGGGAGGTGAAGTCCCAAAAAGAAAAAAAAAATTCAGAAAAAATATTAACTACTTTATGATAGAAATTTTGGTATTGCTGTCGGTTGGCTACACACCTGTTAGCAAAGTTCCCATGACATTGACAGCTAAGCGAGCCACACTTAGTGACTTTGGTAATGCATACTGGATACACAAATGAGAAAGCAACTGGATAGCAAATATCTGCAACACAAAATCCAAATATTACATGTTTCGGAGAATATCTTTAAGTACTAAAAATTATAAAATGTTTTCTGTAACTGGCAAATTTGGAGGGAGATCAAAATTTTCCTCAGGTTTCAAAATGTTCATTACCTGTTTTTCAAGTTCTGGCTGTGCAATAAGCTCGGGTATGAAATCCAGACAGATGTGCATAGATGGGATGCCTGCGACCGTCAAAGGCAAAAGTTCACATGGATAACCCTATCTCAAAAAGAAAAGGGAGAAAAGTTGCAAATGAAATTGTTACAAGTCAAACAGAAATAAAAACTATAAAGAAAGGTTTCACTTCCTTTATGTAAAAAAGTTGCTCAAATAGCTACAATGCCCTATGTATATCTGGCATTTCACCCATCTGATGTACTAAAACAGAGATAAATTATATGAACACTTTATTAGGCTGAAGTAAAATTTTTTTTTAATCTGGGTTTTTCTCCATATTGCATAGGACCATGATCATTTGTGCAACCTGCTGTTTTTAAATGATTCCTATTAATTTAGTAATTCAAAACTACCCAATATAAAGTTCAACCATTAAAGCATCATTCTTTGAAACCGGACCTGAAAGTGAACAAGTTTAGCGATGTTAGGATCCGCAATGTACATTTGGTGCAACAGACAACAGATAAGGCACTGAACTTCACGAAGGTTACAGAGCAAATTGTCTTCTCCTTCCTCTATTCCCTTATTTGGAGAGCTGGCAGTAACAACACTTTGAACATTCCTTAGTGAGCTGTCTGCATTGACACCCTTTGCCCTCTCTTCTTCAGTAGGCAAGCAGATCTCCAAGAGAATCTGAACAGCGGCACTATCCTACAAACGAATAAAACACAGTGAATTTAAGAAGTTTCTGAGAGTTTATTTGAAACCAAATCTGATTTTGTTTTCACATGAAAACAGCTTCCCCACTTACTAAATGTATAACCTTGAGCAAGTCATTTAACCTCTCTGGGTCACATTTTCCTAAACTGTAAGAACAGAGATACTACTCCACACCTCATAGGTTGGTTGTCAGGATTAAATGAGTTATTACACATAAAGAACTCAGAAGAGCACCCAGCATTTAATAAGAATTATATAAATGGTAGCTATTACCATTGTCAATCCCTTATCTGAAACTCTGAAGGTCAGATTTATTTTAGAATTCATAAATTTTTCTATATTATTATATAATACCTCCAGCAGAGACTATGGTAGCATGCTGTAATTAAACATGTTAACGTTTCTGCAGCAAAACATACCAATGCTCACATTAAGTGGGAAAAAGGCCATAAACAGCTTCACATCAATTGAGATCAAGTTTTGTCTCAAGAAAAAAAAAATTTTTTTTAAGGGCCACACCTGCAGCATATGGAAGTTCCCAGGCTAGGGTCAAATCAGAGCTGCAGCTGCCAGCCTATGTCACAGTCATAGCAATGCCAGCTCCTTAATCCACTGAGAGAGGCCAGGGACCAAACTCACATCCTCACAGACACTATGTCCGGTTCTTAACCCGCTGAGCCACAATAGGAACTCCCAGAAAACATATTTCAAACTAAGAAAACATTTCTACTTTAAAGACCTCGAATTCCTTAACATTCAATCTTTTCATATGTCCTACATTAGTCAAAAATTACTAAGGCTTCAGTAAATTCTACATTGTTATAAAACTTTCCTAAATTATGAAATTTAACTTCTTATACTGTCATACTATTATCACTGCTTGGCATTTTATTATATATATATATGTGTTTCTTGTTATTTGTCTCCATTTGATTTTTTTCCACCGTTTGATTTTAAGATACAAAAGTCTTATATTTTGTTAAAATGTAAATCTCATTTAAATGGCTATTCAATTAATATCATAAAGATTATTCCTGATTTTAATAATGAGGTCCATCTGATATTCAGCAAAAGAAACACCATTACAGGAATTCCCGCTGTTGTACAACAGGGTCTCTGTTGTGCTAGGTTCGATCTCCCACCCAGCACAGTGGGTTAAAGGATCTGGCATTGCCACAGCTGTAGCATAGGCTACAAACTGTGGCTCAGATCTGATCCCTGGCTCGGGAATTCCATATGCCACACAAGATGGCCAAAAAAGAAAAAAAAAGGAACACCATTATATATATATTCTGTAATAAAAAGATGTATAATATAAAATATATAATGTATATAGAGGGCATAATACACCATCTATTTAATGGAGAAGCCCTCTGCCCGTTTTGACTAAATTTTACTTTATTACCTGAGCAGCCAGTAATGCATTTTTCAATTCTTCTCTGGTAACTTCTGGACCATCAGTCTGTCCAACTAAACCTATTGTATTATTTTGAGAAGGCCTATCTTGCTCTGCTGTTTCCTTCAGATGAGCACTAAGGTAGGCTTTGGATGCAAGAAGGTATCCATTCAACATGTGTAGAGTAATATCCATGAGTGGAGGGCATCTAAACACAGAAAGAAAAGAAAAATACATGAGAAAGAATATAAATATATGAATTAGCCAGGACATAATCAGTTTAAATAATTACAAAAATCTGAATATTACCTGAAAACATGAAAAGAGTAGAAAAACAACACTTTTCCCACTGAAATACTATTCTCAAAATGAAAGCTTAAAATATATAATTCTCTATAGTTCAAGATTGTCTGAATAGTATTATCTATTTCATTTTATCAGCTAAAATCAAATATTATGTATACCCTCGAGAAAAAGCATTCCTTTCTACAAAAAAATGTTCCTACCAGTCTCTTAGCTATGAACCTGCAAAGCAGCTGCCCTCAAAGAGAAATAGTTAATTATTGATAAGATGAAGGAGACTAGAATATTTCACCTTTCTACTACTATTTATGCTTTGGAGCTAGACAACTCTATTCCAAGAATGTTTCATCCACTTGACAGTATGTTATTTACTGGGCCTTAATTTCCTCAACTATAAAATGAATAATTATTCATTCCCCTGAAGCTGTTATAAATTAAACTTAAATAAGAATATATATAAGGATGTAAAAAAGGAAACAAAAAAGATAAATCAGTAACCACTAAAATTTTAAAAACCAAGCTCTTAGAAAAACCTGACAATGCCACTTCTCTGTCTATCACAGATCAAGCATGTGTGCATTAACAAGCAGTACAGATTTGTTTTTAATTATGAAACAATGAAAACAGCCTAAATGTCTATCAATATACCAAGTTTTTCTTAAATGTCCAGATTTTCTACCATAAACATGAATGTATTAACAGTGAAAAAAATATACCAATGGATATAAACACCTTCTCTGCAGCTCAATACCAAAAAAAAAACAAACAACCCCATCAAAAAAAGGGCAGAAGATCTAAACAGACAATTCTGCAAAGAAGACATACAGATGGCAGAAGATCTAAACAGACAATTCTGCAAAGAAGACATACAGAAGACATGAAAAGATGTTTGACATTGCTCATTATTAGAGAAATGCAAATCAAAACCACTATGAGGTACCACCTTACACCGGCCAGAATGGCCATCATCAAAAAGTCTACAAACAGTAAGTGCTGAAGAGGGTGTGGAGAAAAAGGATCCCTATTACACTCGGTGGGAATGTAAATTGGTGCAACCATTGTGGAAAACAGTACGGAGATTCCTCAAAAAACTAAAAATAGAATTACCATTTGATCCAGCACTACCACTCCTGGGCATCTATCCAGAGAAAACCATGACTTGAAAAGATACATGTACTCCAATGTTCATTGCAGCACTACATACAGTAGGCAAGACATGGAAACAACCTAAATGTCCAACGATAGAGGAGTGGATACAGAAGATGCGGTGCATATACACAATGGAATATTACTCAGCCATTAAAAGGAAAGAAATAATGGTATTTGCAGCAACATGGATGGATCTAGAAATTATGCTAAGTGAGGTCAGTCGGACAATGAGACACCAACATCAAATCCTATCACTTACATGTGGAATCTGTCACTTATGTGTGGACACAATGAAACTCTTTGCAGAACAGATAATGACTCACAGACTTTGAAAAACTTATGGTTTCCAAATGAGACAGGTTATAGGGTGGGGAGATGCGCTGGGGGTTTGGGATGGAAATGCTATAAAACTGGGTTGTACAACTATAGGTGTAATAAAATTAATTAAGTAATAAAAATAAATAATATCAATGGTTAAATAAACCATGGCGATGTTTTCCAAAATTCAGGATAAGAATCACCTGGAGTATTTACCAAAAAAGAAAAAGAAAAGAAAAAAAAATCCCAGGCTCCTCCACCAGACATTTCTTTTTTTCCTTTTTTGGCTACCACGTGGCATGTGGTTCCTGGGCTAGGGATCAGATCCAAGCCACAGTTGTGATCTATGCCACCTCTGCAGCAATGCCAGATCCTTTAACCTAGTGCACCGGGCCAGGAATCAAACCTGAGGCTCCACGGTGACTTGAGCCACTATAGTCAGATTCTTAACCCAGCGTGCCATGAGGGAACCTCTGTGAACAGTAATTTTTTTTTTTTTTTTTGGTGTCTTTTTAGGGCTGCACCTGGGCATGTGGAGATTCCCAGGCTAGGGGTCAAATTGGACCTATAGCTGCCGGCCTACAGCACAGCCACAGCAATGCAGGATCCGAGCCACATCTGTGACCTGCATCACAGCTCACAGCAGCACAAGGATCCTTAACCCACTGAGTGGGGCCAGGGATCAAACCTGCATCCTCATGGATGCTAGTCAGATTTGTTTCTGCTGAGCCAGGACAGGAACTCTGAGAACAGTAAATTTTTTAAAAAGAACAAATAAAGCCACAAATTAAAAAAAAATCACTTATGTTTTTCAAAATTGCCCAAATCAGAAAAGTAAATATTTCTATTTATAAATTTGTAAATACAAAGAAAGCAAAGTTACATACACACCATAATGACATTAAAGATTCTTCTGGAGATGGAAGTAGATTGGTCAAAAGAGGTCAAAGAGAAATTTTGTTTTAAAAATGCAGCATGTATATATGAGACAAGACTTTACACTGTACATTTTGTTAATCACATATTAAATAGTAAACCAAATATATAGTCATGAGTATAAACAGCCAAAAAACAAAAACAAAAATCTCTCAGGTCATAGTGCCAAGTTATCTCTAAAGTCACTAAGATATAAGTTTAAACTGAACTTCAATTTCCTTTGACTCTCCAAAGCATAACTCTATAGTAAAAATGAAACTCAAATGACACATACCTGTATACTCTCTGATCACATCTTAGCACAATGAGAGGATCTATCATCAGGTCATTCTGAGTATACTTTTGCTGTCGTACAAACTTTATTGAAGGTTGAAGTGCATTTACTGTCATTACCCACAGCCTGATAAGAAAATAATAATCACATATTTAAAAACAGCTGTATCATAATTGAAACCTGCAGCCATCCAATTCCTTTTACTTTAGATGTATTCAGGAAAAAATTAGAGAAAAGGTGTAAATGAATTTGGAAAAACTAAAAACTATAGAAATCTAACCTATTATTAGGTTTCTAAAATAAATGAAGATAAAGAATAAACACAAAGTACTTTCAAATATCTTCACAATTGTAATGGAATAATCATGGCATATAAAATTAAAATATGAATTAAAACCTCAGTTATATCATACTTGCTATATGACTCTGTGTAAGTCACTGAGGCTCTCTGAACTGTTTCTTCAACTGTAAAACGAGAATATAATACCTACAAATGAAATGGTCTCCACCAAAGCACTTTGTAACTGGTCCCATAAATTGTCACTGTTCAATATTTGTCATCATATAATCTCAGTATGAGATGCCACTTTGAGATGAGACAATAGACTACAAAAATGGTCACTAATCGGACTACACATCAGAATTATTGAGGGATATGCCATATGGGGGGTATCTGATCTCTTTCAGTGAAGCCCAGGAGTCCACTAGCTCTACCTCCCACACAGAGCTTACTGACTCTTAAACATGAGCAGACAGCGAACAATTATCAGACATTTAAAGAAAGGAAAGCTTCTGCTTTGAAAAAGATTGAAATATATGAACAGAAAGAAAGGCAAGCCAAAGAAACAGAGAATGTAGGGATGTGAAGAAAAAAAGTTCATAAATCTACAGTTAATATTCTTAAAGGATAAAATATTTTGTATATGAAACAAGAACAGGTGTTTACAGATATTCAGATAAGAAAGAGCTCTTAGAAATTAAGACTATAACAAAAATGTTTTAAATGCAAAGGAAAGATCAGAGGATAATACAGGCGGCATTTCTGCAGCACCGGATGCAAGTTCAATCCCCGACCCAGCACAGTACATTAAAGGATCCAGCACTGCCTCAGCTATTGCCTAGGTTGCAACTGCAGCTCAAATCTGATTTCTGGCTCAGGAACTCCATTTTTTTTTTTTTTTTTTCTGTTTTGGCTCCCAAGCGGCATATAGAGTTCCTGGGCCAGGGATCATATTCGAGCTTGAATCTGATCCCTGGCCCAGGAACTCCATATGCTGTGAGGCAGCCAAAAAATAAAAAATAAAATAAAACGAAAAGATAACACAGAAGGAATATCCAGAAAAAAATGTATTCAAAAGATAAATTTTAAAATAGAGGAGAGGAGTTCCCGTTGTGGCTCAGTGGTAACGAACTCGACTAGTATCCATGAGGACATGGGTTCGATCTCTGGCCTCACTCAGTGGGTTCAGGATTGGCATTGCTGTCGGGTGTGGTGTAGGTCACAGATGAGGCTCAGATCTGGTGTTGCTGTGGCTGTGGTGTAGGCCAGCAGATGTAGCTCCAATTCGAACCTTAGCTTGGGAACCTCCATATGCCACAGATGTGGCCCCAAAAAGCACAAAAAAAGGGGGGGGTGGCAAAAATGAGAGTAAGTTCAAGAGTTTTAAAATCCAAATAGCAAAATACAAGAAAACAGAGGGAAAGAAAACATTGAAAAAAAAATTAAATATCCTGGAAGGAGTTTCCCAGTGGCTCAGTAGGTTAAGAATCTGGCACTGTCACTGCTGTGGCTGTGCTTACTGCTATGGTGGAGGTTCAGTCCCTGGCTCAGGAACTTCTACGTGCCACAGGCGCAGCCAAACGAAATGAACAAAAAGAAAAACAAAAAACTACGAAAACATCCTAGAAATGAAGGCATTAACATTAGTCCCCAGATGACAAAAAAGGCCAAACAAGTGCCCAGCACCATGAATTTAAAAGACCCACACCAAAATGTATCATCATGAAATTCAGCAAACAGTGAAAGAAAAGAACCAAAAATGCTTTTGAGAGAAAAAGCAATGGTCATATACAACGGATTGGGAATCGGTATAATATTAGAGATTACTTAGCATCAGGGAAATTCTAATTCTTTCAACAGAAGAGAGCCTTCAAATTTATAAAATGGAAAAATAAGCGTGAATTCTACTCCTAGGCTAAATATCAATCACACATGTGAGGGGAAGAATAAAAACCTTTTCACATATGAAAGTTTTAAAAAAAAGTTTCCCAAACACGCTTTCTCAGGAAGCAAGTTGAGTGTGAGTTCCATTTGCTGAAATAAGGAACTAAACCAAGAGAAAAGCATGGAATCCAACCAAGAGACAAAAGCAGTTCCAGCTGGCTCCTGTGCATGTCCCAGATTGAAACACAAGGATGGGAAGCTCTGAAATGAAGGTTTCCAAGAAAAAAATGTTACTGATGTGTTACCTGAGTGTGTTAAAACTAACTGTAATGTAAATTTCCCATCAATGATAGAGTCTGAGGGTGAATTAGTTATTGAGACACACAAAACACCTCGAACAAATGGAAAAGAGGCAAACAACTCAGGGTTTATGTGGGGTGTGGTGCAGGAGGCAGCTATACGAGAGAAATCATAATCAAAGGATATCGCATAACCAACTATAAAACACACTTATATAGTCATAATAATATGCACACTGAGTTATTTCTTTAACCAAAAGTTTTTATATAACTGTTGGGAGAAATGGAGGAAGAAACACTATGTGTTGGGAGAAATGGAGGAAGAAACACTGTGTGTTAGGGGAAGAAGGTAAGAGTGCTAAATCTTCATCTTGTATAGTCAAAAGGTAAGGAAATCACAGTCATTATAAGCATATGATTGTGATATATGGTGGAATATAAATGCCAGAATAAGAGAAGAGCTGAAAATAGTTGTCTCTGGGGAGCAACTGTCCAAAATGGGAAAGTGAGGTCAGACTTTATACTCTATGTAACTTATGTACATTTATTAATTTGATTAAGTGAAAATAAAATTTAGAAGTATAAATATTCCCTGACCTACTGCATCAAAATCTCAGTTAAGTTCAGCCCAGTATTTGTTTTCAGAGCTAAGTGTTTCTGATACAATCTATGGACCATCAGAGACCCATTTGATTAAAGACAATTTAATGCTCTCTAGGAGATCCCATCGTGGCTTAGCAGAAATGAATCCGAGCAGGAACCATGAGGTTGTGGGTTCAATCCCTGGCCTCTCTCAGTGGGTTAAGGATCTGGTGTTGTTGTGAGCTGTGGTGCAAGTCACAGACATAGCTCGGATCTGGCATTGCTGTGGCTGTGGCGTAGGTCGGCAACTGTAGCAACTTATAGACCCCTAGCCTGGGAACCTCCATATGCCAAGGGTGCATCCCTAAAAAGACAAAAAAAAAAAAATTTCTAAATTTTGCTGCACATTAGAATTACCTGGGGAATCCTTGAAAAACTACTAATGCCTGACTCCTACGACAGACACTCGATTTAACTGACATGGGTTACAACATGGGGATCAGGAGATTTAAAAGCTCTCTAGCTGATCTTAATGTGCAACAAAATTTGGAACCACTGCAATGACACAAGACACAATTTTAATCTAATCAAATTGGCCACAAATGACTATACATGAGAACTCTCACTTTTAAAGAACTTTCTTAAGTAGGAAATAAATTAAGGTTTCTTAAGATAAAGTTTATTCTTTTTCATTAAAGTTATAGCAACTCTTTAGTGGTTTTCAGAAATGATTTATATTGTCAAAAAGTTAACAATTTTTTTAAAAAATTTAAAAAATTTTTTAAAGTTAATTTTTTTCAACATTTAAGTTTAGGCTATTATACACAATCACTGCTATACATTTATCTATTACATGTAAAAATACACTGAAATTACCTTCTAGGCATCACAGTATTAAGAACCATCCACAGTTTATTGACCGTTTGAAGAATTCGCCGTGGAACCCCTGAATTCAACAGCTGATTCATATTAGATGTTAATACTTCTGCATATGGTATAAGTTCACTGGCAGAGAGTAGAGTCAAGTGTTCTAGAATCTGCATCACTTGTGTGTGACTTACCAGGACAGCGGAAAATGCTAAAAGAAAAATTTAGCAGTCATAATTTAAATCCTATATGGTTTACCAAATAGGAAGTAATATTGCTCTATCACACTATGTGCCAAATAAATTAAAAATATATATTGCTTTAAAATAAAAAGTAAAACTTTCGATCCTAGCCACAGTTTTGAGTACAATTAAAATCAGGCCCTTAAGGAAAATTCATGTTCAAGGAAAAAAAAAATCCTAAAAATTAAAATAAATAAGAAAAGAAATAAAGAAAAAAGACAAATTCATGTTGAAGTTGTTATTTCACAAAGAACAACAACAACAAAAATCTCACTTTTAAAATGACATTAGGAGTTCCCTTCGTGGCTCAGTGATTAACGAATCCGACTAAGAACCATGAGGTTGCGGGTTCGACCCCTGGCCTTGCTCAGTGGGTTAAGGATCCGGCGTTGCCGTGAGCTGTGGTGTAGGTTGCAGACACGGCTCGGATCCCGCGTTGCTGTGGCTGTGGCGAAGGCCAGCGGCTACAGCTCCTATTAGACCCCTAGCCTGGGAACCTCCATATGCTGCAGGTGCGGCTCTACATAAAGGCAAAAAGACAAAATAAATAAATAAATAAATAAATAAAATAAAATGACATTAGCACAGTGACCCAAAGACAAATGTAATTTCCTTAGTGATTCACAATGACTTTAAAAATTGACTGAAACATAAAAATAAACCTAAGAATGGCTTTTGGCAGTAAAATTCATTTGAAAAATTCAAACTTCTTGACATCTTTCTCCAGGGATTAAACCTATGGGTTGTAAGCAACCAGCAAATTGCTGTTAGCAGAAAATGTCTAGAACCAGACTCCCTCAATAGAATAGTCACGAATCACTTCGGACTCCTGAGCACTTGAAATGTAGCTAGTCCAAAATGAGATGTGTTTTAAGTGTAAAATACGCCACGCTGCAGAGCCTCATGATGGAAAAACAGTAAAATATCTAATAGTATTTAATACGGATTACATAATAAAATGATAATATATTTGACAAATTAGATCACACAAAATAATTATTAAAATTTTGCCTATATTTTTATTGTGGCAATATATAGGAAGTTTAAAACTATGTGGGGTTCATATCATATTTCTACTTGACAGTGGTGTTCTAGAATATTATCCATAATAGCAGATACACTGTTCTAGTCCATGGCACTTATTTCTGACCAGTTTTAGGACCTTCCCAAAACCACATTGCCTGTTAAGTGATATAAGACCTATGAGGCAACAGATAGAAACATGTCTGAAAGAAACAGTAAAACTCCTTAAACTCAAGAGAATTACTTTAAATATATTCACCAAAATACTGGTATATCCCCGGGGAAAGTCTCATGATTTCAAGCTTTCAATGAGCCTAACAGCTCTTTGTACTACTAAAGGGGTAACAGGAATATCAACTTACTATACCTTCTTGAAGTTGTTTAGGAGAGTGGTTTTTGGCATTATTAGTCAGGAGCATTCGCCTTAACAGGGCATCAGTCCCTGTGATTTCTTCTTCACAGATCCAGTCATCCACGATGCATAAGTGTGGGTAGTTAGTTGCAAGGAGACGTAGTAAAGCAGAATGCAACCCTTGAAAATTAACGAGAAGTCAATGGAGTCTTCATTTTAAGCATCAAACTCTTCTCTCATCTCCTTCCCCCCACTCTCCTCCCCTTCATTTCCAGCAAGCCAAAGGAATATGCACTTCTTATGCATGCATGCTACAGTTTGAGAACTTCTAGTCAGTAAGTCAGCCAGAGAACCAGCTTAAAGATCCCCCAGTGAACTGATACACAGGAAGTTGGAAACCACTACTTTAATCAAAAGTTCTTATGCTTTTTTCCACTTTATCCCAGCATAAAAGTCTTCCATTAGGAAAAGTTGTTTGTCATAGCAGTAGTTCAAGAGTTGAATGGGAAGGAAAGAAAAAGAAGGGAAAAGAATGTTCACTGGGAGAGATCATCCAGTGAAAAAGGCCTCACTCAGAAACTCTAATAGGCTTCTAGAGGAAAACACAGTCTCTTCTCCAACCCAGCTAAGAAGCACTGTTGTAGATGGGTAAAATTAAAGTTGTTTAAATGTACACATTTTTCTAATTTCACCCTAATATTCCTACAAGGTAAGCAATACTGTCTGTATCCAACTGTAAGGAAATAGGTTGAAAGATATTTATCAAAAAGTTCCAAAGTCAACCAGCTAAGTATGTCAGCGCACCCAAGTAGTACTGATAATAGCCACAAGAGGGAGCCTTTGTCTTCTTTCAAGAAGGATTAAGGACATTAAAAGGGATTGGGAAACCCTCCTTTGACTAAATCAAAGTCTTGTTTCTAACCTTTTGCATATAGTGTAGTCTGATTATTTATGATTATTGTTGTGTATTATCAACAATCAGAAAATAAATGATGATACTGTACAAATGCCTATTTAGATATATGAAGAGCTACTATGTTATTTATCTAACAAGTGTTGTTGTAATGATACAACTATTATCATCTCCAAAGTTGTAAGAGTATTGGTAGTAATAAAAGTACTTTAGATCCAATTATCCCCTTATTATGTAACTTAGATCAAATCAAACCACTGCTTAGTCTCAATAGGGATTAAGTTCTGCCTTCCTTTCTCATAGAAACTGCTTAAATAAATGCATCTGTTTGAAAAAAATACTGTTAACAGTGGTATTATTTTAAAGTTTAAATGCACAAGTATATGTATAATCAAGACTACCCCAAAACAGTGACAAAAATGACTGTTTGCAATAGTGCAAGTTAATCTACATAATCTCTTCAATAAAAAAACATTAGCTTCCAAATGTTGCCAAATGTAACATCATTTCTCTGGAAAGAGATTATGCAAAGACATAAGTAAATAAATGCATATATCTGTCTAAAGAGAACCAAAGAAAGCTCATGTTCATCCTTGAAACCAACTGTAATGAAGAAAAAGAAAATTACAACTTCAAAGAAATAAACCAAAAAACAAAACAATCACATACTCAAACATTATAAAAAGGTGTTAAATTAAGAAAAAAATTAAATTTCAAGAAACATTACTGTATTTCTGTTTGATAGTTTTATAGCAAAAATATTATAGTAATTCCATCCTATGGAATTTTATGGAACAATAAAAACAATAAGGCAGATCTATAGCTAGTGAAATAAGATTTCCAAGACTCCAAGAGAAAAATGAAAGTCTCAAAAGAGTTGGAGTACAATACCATAGGGGGTTTAAAAAAATTTTTTTTTTACTTGTACATATATTAGCTTCAACCATATGAAACTGCATTTTTGTATGTCAAAAATAGTGAATACCTGTAATTTCATATGGTTCAACCTGTAGAAAAGAATGTCTGAAATTACACACCAAAATAAAACAATTACACATCAGAATAAAACAGCCTGGGGGAAGGAGCAGTTTACAGGGGGAAAGATTATGAGGGAGTTCAAGAGGAATTTCACTCTTAAATTGGGTTTAAGTTTGAGCACCTATTGCACTTTATAACATTATAAACAGCAGGTATTTTTTAACAATAAATATTAGCAGTGAAAAACAAAACAGATACCTCCCAACTCCTGCTGCAGTCCTTGAGCCTGTCGAATAAGGAATTTGATGGGAATCTGATCCATTAAAGACGACGAATATGATTTGGGCTTTCTTTGCATAGCAGCTGTCAGTCAAAGATAAAAAATGTAAGATGAAGTGTCAGAAACAACAGGAATTTTAACCTTGAACGCAAATGGGAACAAAAGCAATATCAAATTACTTTTTTTTTTTTTTTTTGGCCAAGCCCTTGGCATGTGGAAGTTCCCAGACCAGGAATCAAACCCAAGCCACAGCAGTAAGCCAAACCACAACAGTGACAACACAGAGTTCTCAACTCTCAACAGCTAGGCCACCAGAAAACTCCAAACTACTTTTAATTCACTTCATCTGTGAATATAGTTCATAAAAGGTGAAGAATCACTACCAAAATAGTGAATACACAGGAAGAGAAAGAACATTCTTAAGGGCAAGATCTGGAACTGAAACTGAAAATGTTGGGGAGAAAAATCACAAGTGAAAGAAGCCACCTGCAGAAGTACTCTGTGCATTTAAAAAAAAAAACAAAAAATCGAACAAACAAACAAAAACCCTAAGAATTCAAGATTTCCAAATCTATTTAGGAACACCAAATAAAATGTGATGGCATGGCTTAAAGCTTCATGACGCCAAAAGCCTTAGTTTAAATATATTATGTTACAGTAGTGACTCTTTTTTTAAAAAGTTGGGAAATAAGAATGACTTCCTTCTCTCACAACTTCTGCCTTCAGCTAACAAGTCCATCCTTTTTTTAAAAAAAAACAAATCCACCTTAATTTTTCTTCTTTCTCTACTAAGTCAGTGCTTACTCATCATCATTTATTTAAGTAACCATTACAGCTCCATTTCCCAGACTCCACTTTGTCTTCCCTTTCATCCAGCCTCACACTGCTACTACCACAGACTTCTTGTTTAATTCAGATTTGCCAGATCATGCGTTTCTGGCTCCATGCTCAAACACATTCCATGAATTCTTAAATCCCACAGAGTATAGGTCCTTGCTAATCAATGATATCTTTCTCTGTTTCATCTCCACCAGATGCTAAATGCTTGACACCTTCATCACATTCCAAGGTACTTTGCCTGTACACAACAAAACTAAGTAAGCATCTCAACTAGGGTGCCGTAGTTTGAAAAAGCATATCCGATATATTTATCCTTTTTCAAATACAAACCACACAATGTAAAGCTCAACTGATTTTTACTGGTTGAAGGTAAGAAGTATATAAGTGTAAGCGTTAGAATAAAGGTTGAGAATCACTGCCTATACAGACCATACACCCCTTGATCAGATATAATCCCCCTACAAATTAATAAATTAGCATCCCAGTTTTCCACACCAATCTTTTATGAACTGAGTAAGAATGTGTCTCAAAAAACAGTGAAAGGAAAAACAAACAAACAAACAAACAAAAAAAACAGTGAAAGGAGTTTCTTCATGGTGCGGAGGGTTAAGATCTGGCTTTGTCACTGCTATGGCTCTGGCTGCTGCTGCTGTATGGATTCACTCCCTGGCTCAGGAACTTCTGCATGTGGTGGGTTCAGCCAAACAAACAAACAAAAACAGTTAAAAAAAAAAAGAAGAAGTTCCAGTGATAGTCAAATCCTGGTTCCAACACTTACTGTGGGAAGTAGTCATAGCAAAAGCAATTAGACAAGAAAAAATAAGACATCCAAACTGGAAAGGAAGAAATAAAACTGTCACTATTTGCATATATGACATTGTATAGAACACCCTAAAAACTCCATCAAAAAGGTGTTGGAACTAATAAACAAATTCAATAAAGTTGCAGGACACAAAGTCAATACACAAAAATCTGTTACCTTTCTATACACCAACAACAAACAATCAGAAAGACAAATTAAGGAGTTCCTGTTGTAGCTCAGAGGGTTACAAACCTGACTAGTGTCCATAAAGATGCGGGTTCAATCCCTGGCCTCCTCAGTGCATTAAGGATCTGGAGTTGCCATAAGTTGAAGTATAGGTTGCAGAACTGGCTTGGATCCTGCACTGCTGTGGCTGTGGCAATAGCTCCAATTTGATCCCTCGCCTGGGAACTTCCATATGCCACACCTGTGGCACTGGATAAAAAAAAGAATAAAGCATCTAGGAATAAATTTAATCAAAGGGATGAAAGATCTACATATTGAAAACTATAAGACACTAATGAAAGAAATTGAAAGCACAAATAAATGAAAAGATAATCCCTACTCAAGGACTGGAAGAATCAATATTGTTGAAGTATCCACACTACCTAAAGCAATCTACAGATTCAATGCAATCCCATCAAAATTCCAATGGCATTTTTTTCAAAATCCTAAATTTTTTTTTTTTGTCTTTTTTAGGGCCACACCTGTGGCATATGGAAGTTACCAGGCTAGGGGTTGAACTGGAGCTATAGCTGCTGGCCTACACCACAGCCACAGCAATGCAGAATCCAAGCTGCACCTGCAACCTACACCATAGCTCACAATGCCAGATCTTTAACCCACTGAGCGAAGCCAGGGATCAAACCCCCATCCTCATGGATACTAGTTGGGGTTCGTTATCACTGAGCCACGATGGAACTCCCCAAATCCTAAAATTTCTAAGGGACATTAAAAGAACTCAAATAGCCAAAGCAATCTTGATAAAAAATGAAACTGGAGGCATAAGTGATTTCAAACTATATTACAAAACTAAAGTAAATGGAACAGTATCCTACTGGCATGAAAACAGACACACAGATCAATGGAACAGAATAGAGTCTAGAAATAAATCAACACATACATGGCCAATTAATCTACAACAAAGGAGAAAAGAAAATACAATGGAGAAAATACAAAGGAGAAAAGAAGATACAAAGATTCTCTCACTCATTGCAGTTGATGTACATTGTTGTGTTAGTTTCAGATATTACAGCACAGTGATTCAGTTTTTTATATAACCCACATCCTCATGGATGGTAGTCAGCTTCATAACCCTCTGAGCCACAACAGGGACTCTTGGCAATAATTTTTTTTAATCTGATACCAAAAGCAAAAGCAACAAAAGCAAAAATTTTTAAATAGGACTATGTCAAACTACAAAACTTCAGCACTGCAAAGGAAACCATTAACAAAACGAAAACACAACCTACTGAATGGAGAAAATATTTGCGAATCATATATCTGATAAGGCCCTAATATACAAAATATATAAAGAATTCATATAATTCAACAGCAATAAAAACCAAACGATCCAATTTAAAAATGGGCAAAAGATCTGAATAGACACTTTTCCAAAGAAAACATACAGATGGCCAATGGTATATGAAATGATGCTCAGCATCACTAATCATCAGAGAAATGTAAACCAAAACCACAATAAGCCATCACCTCATTCCTATTCCAAGGACCATTACCAAAAATGCAGTAAATAGGAGTTCCCTTCATGGCACAGCGGAAACGAATCCAAGTAGGAACCATCAGGTTGCGGGTTCGATCCCTGGCCCCACTCAGCGGGTTAAGGATCTGGCGTTGCTATGAGCTGTGGTATAAGTTGCAGACACAGCTCAGATCTCACGTTGCTGTGGCTGTGGTATAAGCCAGCAGCTACAGCTCTGATTAGACCCCTAGCCTCGGAACCTCCGTATGCCATGGGTGCAGCCCTAAAAAGCAAAAAAATATATACAATAAATAACAGGTATTGTGGCAAGGATGTGGAACCTTGTGCACTATTGGTGGGAAAGTAAATTGGTGAAGCCACTATGGAAAAGAGTATGATGCAAACTACTGCATTTGGAATGGATAAGCAATGAGATCCTGCTGTATCACACTGGGGACTATATCTAATCACTTGCCATGGAGCATGATGGAGGATAATGTGAGAAAAAGAATGTATACACATATGTGTGACTGGATCACTTTGCTGTACAGTATAAAACTGACAGAACACTGTAAACCAACTATAATGGAAAAACGAAAATCACTAAAAAATACAAAAACAATAGGGAAGTTACTCAAAAAATTAAAAATAGAATTACCATATGATCCAACAATTTCACATCTGGGGATTTAACCGAAGAAAACAAAAGCACTAACTTGAAAAAACACATACATGTACCCCCAATGTTCACTGTCATGTTATTTCAATCTAAGTGTCCCCTAATGAATAAATGGATAAAGAAAATATGAGATACACACATACACACACACACAATGAAATATTATTCAGCCATAAAAAAGAATGAAATCTTGCCATTCGTGACAACATGGATAAAACTGAAGAATATAATGCTAATAAGTCAGAGAAAAACAAATACCATATGATCTCTTTTATATGTGGAATTGTAAAACAAAAAACAAAAAAAACACCACCAACAAGAAAACTTACAGATATATACAGAAAACTGATTGGTGGTTACCAAAGGGCCAGTGGATGAGGACTAGAATAAATAGGTGAAGAGAATCAAAAGGAAGAAAGAGAAAAAAAGCAAAAAAGAAAAAAGAAATTCAATACTAAAAACCAGTTAGAAACCACAGCTCTGTGACCCATCTTGACACATATAAGGTAATATGATTGTTTGTACAAAATAAGAAGAGTAAAAATGGAATATAAACTGATATTTTTAAGATACATTGATTGTTAACTATGCAAAATGCTTATATATATATTAGTAAAGATGGATTATAATGGATAAATGGTTTAATACTTTTAAAATAATTTTTATATATGATATATATATATATTTATAATTTATATATATATATATATATATATATATATATATATATATATATATAGTTCCAGTGATAGTCAAATAATAGTTTCAACATCTAAAACCAAAGGAAGTTACTTGGAGCTCCTGTTGTGGTTCAGCAGAAACAAACCTGACTAAGGTTGACATAAGGATGCAGATTCATTCCCCGGCCTCACTCAGTGGGTTAAGGATCTAGCATTGCCATGAGCCATGGTGCAGGTCACAGACTCAGCTCGGATCCCACATGGCTATGACTGTGGTATAGGCCGGCAGCTACAGACCCAATTCAACCCCTAGCCTGGGAACTTTCATATGCCATGGGTGCAACCCTAAAAAGACAAATAAGGATATAATAAATAAAGGAAGTCACTTAGCTCCCCTGTGTTTCAGTGTTCTCACCTGTAATACAAAGATAACAATAGTACCTATCTCTCAGAATTGTTGTTAGAGTTTATATGGGCTAATGTGTGTAAAGAGCTTCAAGTGGTATTTGGCATATAGCAAGCACGCAAATGTTAGCTAGTATTATTAAGATCTAGAGTCCCCAAGATCAGCTTAGGGTAGAGTATCACTATTTAAGTTTCTGGAGCTATGAAACTGAAGACAAAACCCTGATCACATTTTAATGATTCCATCAAAGAACTAGCAGCCCTGCCTAAAGCTTTTTTTTTTTTAGCTTTACCAATATCTCCCAACCTCAATTCCTGCCACCCTATGCTAACTTTATACTTTAAAAATAGTTTTTACTGGTGTTCCTGTTGTGGCTCAGTGGAAATGAATCTGATTGGTATCCATGAGGATGCAGGTTCGATCCCTGGCCTTGCTCAGTGGGTTAAGGATCCGGCATTGCCATGAGTTGTGGTGTAGGTCACAGACGCAGCTTGGTTCCTACATTACTGTGGTTGTGGTGTGGCCCTCAAAAAGACAAAAACAAAAAAATAGATTTTTTAAGGAGTTCCCATTGTGATTCAGTGGATTACGAACCCCACTAGTATCCATGGGAATGCGGATTCAATCCCTGGCCTCGATCAGTGGGTTGAGGATCCAGCGTTGCCTTGAGCTGTGGTGTGGGACACAGACATGGCTCAGATCCCCAGTTGCTGTGGCTGTGGCAAAGGTCAGCAACTATAGCTCCAATTCAACCCCTAGCCTGGGAACTTCCACAAGCTGCAGGTGCAGCCCTGAAAAAAAAAAAACGAAACAAAACAAAACAAAAATAGCTTTTAAAATAAACCAGACTGTTTCATATCCATTGCCTCTGCTAATGCTCTTCCATCTGTGCAGTTTCCTTCTCCTTTAGCTGGGATAAGTAAACTCTTACTAATCCTGAGAAGTTCAACTAAGGCATTAGCCCTCTGAAAACTTACCACGTCCTCCCAAGTGCGTTAAGTACACTTCACCTAACTTTCTTGCCCTCCCTCAATGCATAACTTAGACCTGGTATTTTATTTTTCTTTTTTCTTTTCTTTTCTTTTTTTTTGGTAGCAGCATGCAGTGGTCTGATGTGTGATCTCAGTTCCTAAACCAAGACTGAACCTGGGTGCAGTGCTGAAAGTGCCAAGTCCTAACCACTAGACCACCAGGGAACTCCCAAAGATATTCTTAATCTTTCAGTAAGAGGTTAAACTATATATATATATATATTTTTTTGTCTTCTTAGGCCCGCACCCATGGCATATGAAAGTTCTCTGGCTAGGGGTCTAATTGGAGCTGTAGCTGCCGGCCTACACCACAGCCACAGCAAGGCAGGATCCGAGCCGCATCTGTGACCTACACCACAGCTCACAGCAACGCCAGATCCTTAACCCACTGAGCAAGGCCAGGGATTGAACCCAAAACCTCATGGTTCCTAGTCGGATTCATTTCCACTATGCCATGACACGAACTCCAAAAAGCTAAACTGTAATTATGAAAGGCTTCTGAGAAGATCGATGGTTTTATATTTCAACACAAGCAATCACATTTCCAATTTTCTTCCAATGTATATGGCTTTCAAAGACCCAAATGTAACTTTCAACCTCGACCTCAACAAAAACTTGTGGAAATGTTTTAAACACTATTTATATAGCCCATAGTTTTTCTAATATTTTAATCCTTAAAACAATCCTATGGAAAACTAATTCACTTATGAAATTAGTGTAAACTTGATACCAAAGCCAGAAAAAAAGGAAGGAAAAAAAGGAGAAAAATGTCAATTTCACTTGTTTAAATATAGATGGAAAAAAATCATATTAAAAAAAAAAAAGACAAGCAAATCAAATCTAGCACCGTGCTAGAAGAATAATATACCCAGAGTAAGTAGGGTCCATTCCAGAAATATAAAGATATTAATTATACAATGAGTTATATGTAGACCAAACAAATTATTTCAATAAAAATAACTGTCAAAAAAAAAAGTATTTACTTGATAATTTTTTTTAAATGGTACTCTAAGAAATTCAGAGACTGACTAATCCAAAGTATATGTCAGCACCTTTCCTATAACCAGCAATGAGCTATTAAGAAAAGATTATACAAGAGTTCCCATCGTGGCACAGGGGAAACGAATCTGACTAGGAACCATGAGGTTGCAGGTTCAATTCCTAGCCTCGCTCAGTTGGTTAATGATCTGGTGTTGCCATGAGCTGTGGTGCAGGTCGCAGGTGCAGCTCACATCTGGCATTGTTGTGGCTGTGGTGTAGGCTGGCAGCAGTAGCTCCAATTAGACCCTTAGCCTGGGAACCTCCATATGTCTCAGGTGTGGCCCTAAAAAGCAAAAAAAGGAAAGAAAGAAAAATAAAAAAAAGTGATTATACAGAACTTATATAAGTAAAATGTTATTGACAGACATTAAAAAAAAAAGCTTGAATAAATTCACTCAATCAAAAACATTTACTAGGAGTTCCCGCTGTGGCACAGTGGGTTAATAACCCAGCTTGCCTCTGAGGAAGCACTGCTTCAGTCTCCAGCCCCACGTAGTAGATTAAAGATCTGGTGTTGCCGCAACTGTGGCATAGGTTGCAGCTCCAGCTCAGATTCAACCCCTGGCCCGGGAACTTCACATGCCCCAGGTATAGCTAAAAAAGGAAAAAATGAAAAACATTTTTTTGAGTGACTGATTGATTGACTGATTACTATCTATCTAGTAATATTCTAGATGCTAGAAATGGTAGCAGAAAAAACACAAAAATCAGGGAGTTTCCATTGTGGTTCAATGGGTTAAGAAACTGACAAGTATCCATGAGGATGCAGATTTAATCCCTGGCCTCGCACAGCGGGCTAAGGATCCAGCATTGCCGCAACCTGCAGTGTAGGCTGCAGATGAGGCTGGGATATAGCATTGTTGTGGTTGTGGCGTAGGCCTGCAGCTGCAGTTCCAATTCAACTCCTAGCCTGAGAACTTCCATATGCCATGAGTACAACCCTAAAAAGACACCAAAAAAAAAAACTATTTCATATTCCTAGCTGAAAAGACAATACTGTAAAGATGCAAATTTTCTCAAAATGTAAGCTTAACATATTTCTAATAAAAATCTGAATATAATTTTCTTCTGTGGAATGTGACAAAATTATTATAAAGTTCATGTGAAAGACTAAATTGTGAGAATGGACAGAAATATTGAATACGAACAATAATGGTGAAAGGACCTGGAAATGTCTGACATAAACAAGAAAACCCAAAACCAGACCTAGGTTTATAAAAAAACTTTGATATACATCAGAGCAAAACTTTCCAAAGTAATCAGAAAATGACAGATTACTCACTATGTGATGTTGACAAATAACAAACTACAAAAAAATAAAATAAAATCAGATCTATACCCCATACTTGACATCAAAATTAACATAACATAAATTTTTTTGTCTATCTTTTTAGGGCCACACCTGTGGTTTATGGAGGTTTCCAGGCTAGGGGATCGAACCTTTGTCCTCATGGATGCTAATCAGATACATTTCCACTGAGCCATAACGGGAACTCCCAGCAAACATAAATTTTAAAAGTGAAATAATAACGTCCCAAAATAAATACAGGTGATCAGTTTTATAATGTTAGTACCTTGCTTTTAAAGAGTTTCCTCTCCATAAAATTCTATAATTAAAAAACATCATAAGGGAGTTCCCATCATGGTGCAGCGGTTAATGAATCCGACTAGGAACGATGAGGTTGCAGGTTCAATTCCTGACCTCGCTCAGTGGGTTAAGGATCCTGTGTTGCCACAAGCTGTGGCACAGGTCACAGATGTGACTCAGATCTGGCGTTGCTGTGGCTGTGGTACAGGCCAGCAGCTGCAGCTCCAGTTTGACTGGGAACTTCATATGCCACAGGTGTGGCCCTAAAAAGAAAAAGAAAAAAAAAAGACAGGGTTTTAAAGCAAAATTCGATGGTGACTACCTCTGGGCAGTAGAATTATGGATGGTTTATACTTTGGTCTTGGTACTTTTCTTACTTCCTCAATTGTCTTCAGTAAACACACTTTTAATAAATGTTTTATTTTATTTTTTAATTTAATTTTTTTTTGGGGTTTTTTTTTGTCTTTTTTAGGGCCACTCCCACGGCACATGGAGGTTCCTGGCTAGGGGTCCAATCGGAACTGTAGCCGCCGGCCTAAGCCAGTCCCACAGCAACGTGGGACCGAAGCCTCATCTGCAGCCTACACCACAATTCACAGCAATGCCAGATCCTTAACCTGAGCGAGGCCAGGGATCGAACCTGCATCCTCATGGATGCCAGTCAGGTTCGTGAACCGCTGAGCCATGACAGGAACTCTGATAAATGTTTTATTTTAAAAACCAGTTCTTTTATATTAAGATATGTAAATAATTAGGTAAATAATGAAATAAGTTTAAAATTCTTAACACTATTATTCTACAGTATGGCTATTTAACGATTAGAACTTTTTTGGTCAAACTTGATTTTACAGTACTGAAACTTCAAGCTGCTAAAAAAAATCACATCTGCTAATGTTTGCTTAAAGGTTTCAGCACTTTGAAACAGGCAGTTGGAATTAACTTTCTTCCAGAAAGAAAATAATTATCAAGTGCAAAGAAAAACTTCAAGTTCAGGAATTTAGAACCAGTGAACATTATAGTTTCCAAGACCACAGGATGTGTCTTGTTCCACTGGTAACAAGGAAGGAAATTTCACATGAAGCAGAACAGAGGCAGAAAAGGCAGACAGCTCTTATTTTTAAATGAAGTTAAGCTTGAGGGAGAGAGCTAAGCAAGTAATATTTTTAGCTACTTAAGAGTGAGATTATGTTTAAGAACAGATAAACAGTTCCTCATATGTTCAGTATATGTTAGTATTGTTCTTAACTTCAAAAGTAACTAAAAATAAGCTGGTTTACCTAGTAATAAAGTCTTCAGCTGTAATAAATAGGAAAACACTTTTTAAAGTATAAAAACTGGGAGTTCCCACTGTGGCTCAGCAGTAATGAACCCGACTGGTATCCGTGAGGGAGAAAGTTCGATCCCTGGCCTTGCTTAGTGGGTTAAGGATCCCACATTGCCATGAGCTGCAGTGTAGGTCACAGACACGGCTCAGATCCTGCATTGCTGTGGCTATGGTGCAGGCCAGCAGCTGTAGCTCCAATTCAACCCCTAGCCTGGGAACTTCCAAAGGCCATAGGTGTAGGCCTAAAAAGACAAAAAAATAAAGTATAAAAACTAAAATTTTAGAAAAACCTAAAAACTTTCCTTAAATTTCCAGTTCCCTGTCCAAGACCTTCAAATCCAGGTTGAGCTGTACTCCTAACCTAAAATCCTTAATTTTCCAAGTGAGATCCATCAGATTATTGTACAAACAACAGTAGCTTCACAGGAACACATGACTAAACTGAGCACGTCACTGGGGACTGGGACACATAATCTTTAAAGATTCTTCCAATTCTAGAAATTCTAAGTGACTTGCTGACTTAGCTTGGTATAGACACAAAAGTTGGCTATACTGGTTTTAGTATTTTCTGTTTAAAAAAAAATTTTTTTTAAGAATGAATGCCAAAAGACCCGTACTCTGAAAATTATAAGGCGCAGATGAAAGAAATCAAGGATGACATGAACAGATGGAAAGACATACCATGCTCTTGGATTGGGAGAGTCAATATTATCAAAAGGACTATACTACCCAAGGCAATCTACACATTCAATGCAATCCCTATCAAATTACCAAGGACATTTTTCACAGAACTAGAACAAAATATTTTAAAGTTTCCTTGGAAACACAAAAAACCCAGAAGAGCCAAAGACATCCTGAAAAAGAAAAATGGAGCTCGAGGAATCAGGCTCCCTGACTTCAGACTATACTACAAAGCTGTCATCAAAACTGTATGGTACCGGCACAAAGACAGAAATACAGATCAGTGGATCAGGATAGAAAGCCCAGAATTAAATCCATGCATCTATACTCAACTAATCTATGACAAAGGAGGCAAGAATATACACTGGAGAAAACACAGCCTCTTCAGTAAGTGGTGCTGGGAAAACTGGACAGCTACATGTAAAAAAATGAAACTAGAACACTTCCTAACACCATGCACAAAAGTAAACTCAAAATGGATTAAAGATCTAGATATAAGACCAGATACTATAAAACTCTTAGAGGAAAACAGGCCAAACACTCTCTGACATAAACGACAGCAACATCTTCTCAGATCCATGTGTCAGAGTAAGGACAATAAAAAGAGAAATAAACAAATGGGACTTAATTAAACTTCAAAGCTCCTGCACAGCAAAGGAAACCCTAAACAAAACGAAAAGACAACCCACAGAATGGGAAAAAATATTTGCAAATGAATCAACTGACAAGGGATTAATCTCCAAAATTTACAAACACCTCCTACAACTCAATACCAAAAAAACAATCAACCCCCATCAAAAAATGGGCAGAGGATCTAGGCAGACAATTCTCCAAAGAAGACGTGCAGATGGCAAATAAACACATGAAAAGATGTTCAACATCGCTCCTCATTAGAGAAATGCAAATCAAAATCACTATGAGGTACCACCTTACACCGGCCAGAATGGCCATAATCAAAAAGTCTACAAACAATAAGTGCTGGAGAGGGTGTGGAGAAAAAGGATCCCTATTACACTGCTGGTGGGAATGCAAATTGGTGCAACCACTGTGGAAAACAGTATGGAGATTCCTCAGAAAACTCAAAATAGAATTACCATTTGATCCAGCAATCCCTCTCCTGGGCATCTACCCAGAGGAAACCATGACTCAAAAAGACACATGTACTCCAGTGTTCACTGCAGCACTCTATGCAATAGCCAGGCCATGGAAACAACCTAAATGCCCATCGACAGAGGAGTGGATAAGGAAGATATGGTACATACACACAATGGAATATTACTCAGCCATTAAAAGGAATGAAATACCAACATTTATAGCAACATGGATGGACCTAGAAATTATTATGCAAAGTGAAACCAGTCAGACAATTAGACAGCAACACCCAATGCTACGCTTACATATGGAAACTAAAAAGACACAATGAACTTCTTTGCAGAACAATGACTCACAGACTTTGTTTTTCAAATAAGACAGTCTGGGGGGTTGGGGGGATGCACTGTGGGTTTGGGACACCAAATCTATCAAATTGACTTGTGATGATTTTTTGTACACCTATAATTAAAATAAAATCCATTAAGTTAAAAAAAAAAAAAGAATGAATGCCATATGCAACAACATGGATGGGCCTAAAAACTATCATACTAAGTGAAGACAGAGACAGACAAATATCATATGCGATCACAAATTTGTGGAATCTAATTGAAATAATGCTACAAAAGAACTTACAAAACAGAAACAGAACTCAAAGATTTTGAAACCAAACTTACAGTTACCAAAGGGGAAATGTTGGGGGGAGAGATAAACTGGGAGGTTGGGATTAACATATACACACTACCATTTATAAAGTAGATAAGGAACAAGGACCTATTGTATAGCACAGGGAAATCTACTCAGTACTGCATAGTAAGCTATGTGAGAAAACAACATGAAGAGGAATGGGTATATATATACACATATATATATATACACATACACATATATATACATATATATATTATATATATAAAACTGACTCAGTTGGCTATACACAACATTATGTCAACTATAATACATTAAAAAATAAAAATAATTTTTTCTAGACATTAATTTAAATAAAAATTAAGGGTGTATTTTGGTCCTCTGATACAGTGTTAATAATCTGAGTTCTCCCCAGAATACCTCCATGCAACTCATTCCTCTACTAATTATTAAATCACAAGCAATGGACCTAGAAATCATCATACAAGTGAAATCAGAGAAAGACGAATATCATATGAGATCACTAATATGTGAAATCTTAACAAAAAATGATACAAAAGAACTTACAAAACAGAAACCAAAAAACCAAATTTTTGGTTAACCAAAGGGGATATGTGGGACAAGAGGGATAAATTAGGGGATTGGGATTAACATATACGCACTACTATACATAAAATAGATAAGTAACAAGGACCTACTGCATAGCCCAGGGTGATCTACTAAATACTGTGTAGTAACCCATTTGAGAAAATAATCTGAAAAGGAACAGATAAATGTATATGTGTAACTGATTTACATTGCTGTACACCTGAAACTAACACAACTTTCTAAGTCAACTATACTCCAATAAAATTTATTAAAAAGAAAATCACGTGTCAAATTCCTTAACAGACTTTAATGTATGTGGATAAAAGTAGGAGACTATTATCTAATGATTATTAGCCCATCCTGAACCTAATATGACAAAAACTATAATTATAGTTGTGGGCTATCCTCTATATAACCCTAACAACTGTAGTCAGGAAAGAAAGCAACAGAGAAATTCAAAGTATATTTAAAACACAATACTGATTTGCCAAACACTGAAAAGTAACTTTAGGGACTTCCCGTCGTGGCACAGTGGAAATGAATTCGACTAGGAACCACGCATAAGGTTGAGGGTTCAATCCCTGGTCTCATTCAGTGGGTTAAGGATCTGGCGTCGCCATGAGCTGTGGTGTAGGCCAGCAGCTGTAGCTACAGTTGGACCCCTCCATATGCCGTGAGTGCAGCCCTAAAAAGCAAAAAAAAAAGAAAAGTGACTTTAATGTATAGCTTTCAAAAAGTAAAATCACTTGGCTATGGTAAAATAACCCTTAAAAGAAGTCTTTCCTGTTCTATATATTCAATGCCTACGACTTTTTAACGACACTCTTTTCATTTCAAATATGGACCTACAAGCCTAAAATACAGGTGAATTTTCTTTTTCAAACAGAGGAAAACATACTACTTTACACTGATATCATCTATTCTAAATCTGACCTTCTGATAGTATATGAAATAGCTAAGTTTGAAAGCCCAGTTCAGTGACTGAAATCAAGCAAAAAAAAAATTCAGTTACAGTTCCTTCGTGTGTATTTCTTAATTTACATTTAGTAAGATCATTAAAGTTATTAAAATACAGACAATTCAGTCATCTACTAACTCAAAAGTTAACTCTGCTAAAAAGAGCGCTGAGCCTTAAGAAGTGGTTACGTGCCCACAGGAACATGTATTTTTGCTTCAGAGTACATATGCCTACACTGCAAAGTCTAGAGAATGATGCTGGAGCTTGTTAGGATATTTGACTTTATTTTCTCATATAGCAGCCTGGAAAGTAACAAAATATAAGCAAATAAGATGAACTATCACTAGAAACACTGCCCTACGGAAAACTTACCTAAAGTCTTTGTGTTTGCTAGGAGAGCTTCTTCATAAGACAATATGTAATAAAGCACCAAAAGCTGTGCTGTGATACTGAAACGCTGATTAAGGCGGAGGTTGTCACCCTGGAGGTAATATTACAAATACTTTAAAATACTGTTAAATTTCATGAGTGCTTCTTGATAGTAAAAGCATTCAAAATAGATTATTCAAGAGTTCTCGTCATGGCTCAGTGCTTAATGAATCTGACTAGGAATCATGAGGTTGTAGGTTTAATCCCTGGCCTCGCTCAGTTAGGTTGGGGATCCAGCGTTGCCAGGAGCTGTGGTGTAGGTTGCAAACAAGGCCTGGATTTCGCGTTGCTATGGCTGTGGTGTAGGCCGGCGGCTACAGCGCTGATGAGACCCCTAGCCTGGGAACCTCCATATGCCCCAGGTGCAGCCCTAGAAAAGGAAAAAAAAAAAAAAATTAGATTATTCAGTGTTGCTGCTCCCAAGCTCAAACAAATTGGGAGAAATGTTGCTATGTTTGCATTCAATTCAAAGAGACAATTTGAAGTCAGTTAAATTTGAGATGGCTGGGGAGATGAAAAGCAAAATGCTTACGTCTTTAACATAGAAAAAAAATGTCAGGAGTTCACACTGTGGCACAACGGAAATGAATCCGACTAGCATCCATGAGGATGCAGGGTCAATCCCTGGCCTCACTCAATGGGTCAGGAATCCAGCACTGCCATGATCTGTGGATGCGACTCGGATCCCACGTTGCTGTGGCTGTGGTGTAGGCCGGCAGCTATAGTTCCGACTGGACCCCTAGCCTGGGAACCTCTATATGCCACAGAGGCCGCCCTAAAAAATCAAAAAAAAAAAAAGTGAGAGAGAAAGAGAAAAAAAGAAAGTCACTATCAGTCCCATCGGAGTGCTCCTGAAAAGGCTTACAGGAGTCTCAAGCACCATCTGAAATTTACTCCTAAAAAAGATATTGTACATGTAAGCATGTTTAGAGAAGAAAGATTTTCTCCAAATTTTCCATATATAATCTAGGTATATCTTACATCCCAAGAAGCTTGACAAAGCTGGTTGAATGTGTTGAAATGTCACATAGTCCTCTGTTAAACATATAACTTACAGGGCACTCCCAAGACCTTAAAAATGGAGCTTTTGAAAGAATTCCTCAGAAAGAACCTATTCACCAAACTACATGGAACTAATACCATTCTTATAATATTTATAAGTGAACTAAAGAAATTTAATACCACTTTAAATTCAGAACCATCTATTCACTTTGCTGTACACCTGAAACTAACAACACTATAAATCAACTATACTCCAATAAATTAAAAAAAAAGAACCAACTAGAAGTTGTTCTCCTCTAATAATCAGCGGGAGAATTTCGAATAAGAGGAATAAAAGAAAAAAAAGCTAATAAATGTAAAAAAACAGCATTTTACCCCAGTGACTCCTTGGAAAATATTGAGTATCTCCTGTTCTGTGACTGGCTGATTTGTGGCTTCTGGATTAGATTTAGATGCAGGAGTAAGTACAGAATTTATGTACACGTCAATCAGAGGAAGTAATTGAGGATGGAGTGGAGTGGAGGTTTCACACAGCTGTCTATAAATCCAGTCCTAAGAAAGAAGGTTACAGGCACTAAATCAATTATGGCAATAAGAAAAGCAAGCAAAATTTTTAAAAGCACATATAATTTTACATGATTTATGAATCAGTGAAACTCACTATTAACTTTTAACAGTTACTAAATATATTAGAGTTTCACAACTGTCTTTGCTTTAAAAATAAGAAATACTTTCATATCTTAAAATTGAGAATATTGTCCAATGGAAGATAAATCTAAAATGATGAGTTCCCATCTGGCTCAGCAGTTAACGAACCTGACTAGCAACCATGAGGATGCGGGTTTGATTCCTGGCCTCGCTCAGTGGGTTAAGGATCCGGCATTGCCGTGAGCTGTGGTGTAGGTCACAGAGGCGGCTCGGATGCCACGTTGCTGTGGCTGTGGCACAGGTGGGCGGCTACAGCTCCAGTTCGACCTCTAGCCTGGGAACCTCCATATGCTGCGGGTGCAGCCATTAAAAAAAAAAAAAAAGGGAAAGAAAAGAAAACAGCAATTTCTTATTAGGTTTAATGAAATAGCTAAATGCTGTTATGATTAAGAATTTAAAAGTATTAGTACTGTTTTACATTCTGTAAATAACTAAATAGTTACACTATTTTAAAAATCTGGAATTAAGAGCCTAACTACTATAACTATATAAATGACTAGTAACTAAATACATTTCACACACAAATTCCACAGTAAAGGTCTACAAAGTGAAATAGAACCGGGAAAAAAAGCATTAATTTAGGTTTAGCTTGAAATATAAATGTAAGGACCTACTTTTATTGACACTTTGTGTTTGGTAAAGGAACGACTTCTCAGAAGCTGGTAAATGCAATGAATAGGTAAAAACCCAGTAATGTTGGCACTCAGGTTGCTGGTGACAGGGACACGAACAGCATGAGCTGTGACAACCTAAAAGGGAAAAACAATATTAACACATATGATAGAACCAAGTATAAAATTACCGTGAAAGAGGGCAGATTAGCCAGGTAGACTGTCAACACAATACGAATGTAGTCTTTAGGGAGGAATGATAAAAACCAATTATTACATGTTTAACTACTTTCTTTTTTGGGGGGAGAGCGGGCAAACCTGAGGCATATGGGAGTTCCCAGGCTAGGGGTTGAATCAGAGCTGTAGCTGCCAACCACAGTCACAGCCATAGCAACCCCAGATCTGAGCCACGTCTGCGACCTACACCACAGCTCACAGCAACACCAGATCCTTAACCACTGAGCAAGGCCAGGGATCGAACCTACATCCTCGTAGATACTAGCTGGGTTCATAATTGGCTGAGCCACAACAGGAACTCCCATGATTTAGTTATTTTCGAGTAACGAGGTACTATCATACATTTAAAGATTTGTAAAGTTCTCTACTTTTTAAAATTTGCTTTTAAACAAAGATATGTTGACAGGGGTATAGTTAAATTAAAAAATAATATGAAATTTGGAATCATAAAATCTAGGCGCAATGACTTTGTCCAAGTCATTTTATCTCCTGAGCCTATTTTCACAACTACAAAATGAGACAATATTGTCTCACCTGTCTCAAAAGATTTTCTGAAGAGAGGAAAAAAATTCTTTTGGAGGAGTTCCCGTTGTGACTCAGAGGAAACAAACCCAACTAGTATCCATGAGGATGCGGGATGGATCCCTGGCCCCACTCAGTGGGCTAAGGATCTGGTGTTGCCGTGAACTGTGATGTAGGTCGCAAATGTGGCTCATATCCTACTTTGCTATTGCTGTGTCATAGGCTGGAAGCTGTAGCTCCAATTCTACCCCTAGCCTGGGAACTTGCATATACACCTGATGCCTTTAAGAAAAAAAAAAAGAAAAAAAAATTTCTGGAAAAACATATGTGAATTATAAATTATCACAAATATAAATAGGAATTTTTATTGTTATTCTCATTGTATTATGCATAGACTGCTGTCTTTCAAAGACCCTCCCCAAAGGTGTCTTTCAGTTAGTCCAAATAAAACACATGAAAAATAATTTAAGAGTCTCCTATGTCCTATGTGTGACTGTTATGTGGGAGGGTACGTACACTGAGGGAGAAGGGAGAGTTTGGTATAGAAATGAGAATATTAATTACCCTAAAAGAAGCAACAATTATGGATCTATGAGTATTTTCAAATGTTTCATTTTTAAGATACACATATTTTTGTATTCTGAGATTCAAATTGACAAACAAACCTGGGAATTTTAGAATGTGTCTCTCAAAGACAAAAGATCTAACTTGAAAAGACACATGTACCCCAATGTTCATAGTGGCACTATTTACAATAGTCACGACATGAAAGTAACAAAGGTTACTATCAACAGATGAATGGTTAGAGATGTGGTACATATATACAAAGGAATACTACTCAGTCATAAAAAATGAAATAATACCATTTGCAGCAGCATGATGGGACTAGAGATTATCAAATCAAGTGAAATCAGACGGAGAAAGATAAATATTATATGCTGTCACATATATGGAATTTTAAAAAATAGTACAAATAAACTTATTTACAAAACAGAAACAGACTCAGCAGACACAGAAAACAAATTTATGGTTACCAAAAGGGAAGGCAGGAAAAGGATTAAGTTGGAAGTATGGGATTAACAGATACAAGCTAATATGTATAAAACATATAAACATCAAGGATTTACCATATAGCACAAAGAACTATATTCAGTACCTGGTAATAAATTATAATGGAGAAGAATCAAAAAACAAGAATATATACATCTATATACATATAACTGAATAATTATGCTGTATACCTGAAACTAACACAATACTATAAATCAACTAGACTTCAATTTAAAAAAAAAATAAGTCTGTCACTAAAAAAATATCATTAGGATTACCAATAGACAAAAGCACTGAGACCAAATAAGAACTGATAAATACTAGAATAAGGAATTTAGACTCTATAATCTAGTTAGAAATGAACCTTACAGTCTAAAAGTTTAAACAGGTCTCTGTTTTATTTTTTTCCTGACAATAACAACTGATTACCCTATGTGAGAACCCAACCAGTGATCTAAGACTATACTCTCAAGTATCTACTTATAATCTCCAATATACGTAAATTTAAAACATGCTTTTGTATGTAGTAAGCAGCTTTAAAAGAAATGTTTTAAATTGGATTATTATCTATAGAAGTTTCAAAGATTAAATATATCAGCATGGAAATTAAAAAGGAAAAAAGATGATATTATTCTCTTAAACTGAAATATACAAGGTTTCCACTAAGGAATGTAGTAAAAGAACGTTAAAGAGGTACCTAAGAATAAAGTTAAGAGAAGTACCTGCTCAGTAAAAATTTCCTGTGTGAAGATAGTCTTCATTCTGCTCAAGGAGCTTGGCTTAATTACAATCTAAAACAACCAAAAGAATTTCAATAGCATGTGAAAATAAAATACATGAAGCACAATTTTCTCTGGTAAAGAGATATATGCAGCATATAAAATTAAGGTTCAAGTACTCCATTTTAGAAGTGGCTTTTCTGTTTTTGTTTTTTGTTTATTTTTGTCTTTTTTAGGGCCATACCTGTGGCATATGGAGGTTCCCAGGCTAGGGGTCGAATTGGAGCTGCAGCTGCCGGCCTACACCACAGCCACAGTAACGCGGGATCCGAGCCGTGTTTACGACCTAAACTACACCACAGCTCACGGCAATGCCGGATCCTTAACCCGCTGAGCGAAGTCAGGGATCAAACCTACACCCTCATAGATGCTAGTGAGATTCACTTCCACTGACCCACAATAGGAACTCACTTTTAAAAACAATAAGGATTATAAGATACATTGCTGATTTAATAGTAGCTTCTCAAGAAAAAAGAGGGGAAACATTACCACGTTAACATTATACATCAACTGTAAAATGAAGCCCAGTTTCAAAACTGAGTAAGAACTGTGTCTTGAAATCAATTAAATGTGATATAGAAAGTATAATGGTATATCATTTACATAAAAATCCTTTTGAATCAGTGAAAGGAAAAATCAATAAAAATATCTACAGAATTGGGACATCAATAAGTCTTTCACAAAAGAAATAAACCAGCTAAAACATGTATTTTTTTTAATTTATTTATTTGTCTTTTTGCCTCATCTAGGGCCGCACCCGCAGCATATGGAGGCTCCCAGCCTAGGGGTCTAACAGGAGCTGTAGCTGCCGGCCTTCGCCACAGCCACAACAACGCGGGATCTGAGCCGCGTCTGCAACCTACACCACAGCTCACGGCAACGCCGGATCCTTAACCCATTGAGCAAGGCCAGGGATTGAACCCGCAACCTCATGGCTCTTAGTTAGATTTGTTAACCACTGAGCCACGAAGGGAACTCCCCAAAACATACATTTTTTTTAATACTACCCAAAAAACCTCTATATAAACTATAACTATAAAAAATAATAACCATAGTTTCACTAGTAATCAAAGAAATGCAAAATAAGTAAGACCATTTTTCGTTAAATTTGCAAAAATTAAAAAGAATGACAATGCTCAGTGACAGAGTTTAAGAACATTTTCTCATTCACTGATGAGAACAGTGAAACTGGTATAATCTTTCTGAAAGATGATCTGGCAATACTCATTAAATATCTTAACACCATCATACTTTTACTTAAGTACTGATTTCTAGAAGTTTATCCTAAGAGAATAATCTAAAAAGTGTTTGAAGATACACATGTATGAGTGCCTGTGTGAGTATTTATATACATAAGAATATTTATCTAAGCACTTTTCAGAAACTGGAAAATCTAGGAGTTCCCTTGTGGCTCAGCGGGTTAAGGATATGGCATGGTCACTGCAGTGGCCCAGGTCACTGCTATGGCAGAAGTTCAGTCCCCGGCCTGGTAACTTTCACATGCTACAGGTGTGGCCAAAAAACAAACAAACAAAAAGAAAGAAACTAGAAAATCTACATGGCAAATAAGAAAAGCTCCATTAAGAACGTCATGATTGGTCCATATGAGAGACTACAATGCAGCCACTGAAAATTATATTAGAATACTTATGATATGAGGAACTGCTGATCATATATTGGTAAGTTCTTTAAAATTACACAATATGTATATTAATTAAATATCAGACTATCGACAGTACTTGATATCTCTGAACATGGAATTATATTTTTCCCTTCTTTATCATGTTTTCCAAGCTTTCTACCTAGAACATCTATTATTCTTATAAATAAATGTTTTCATAATGTATTTCTTCCTAAAATCTCCTGATAAATTTTCAAACTATTAAACAACAAAAAATACTTCAAAATGAAAACAATTTATTTACTTAACCCTGGAAGAAAGTGTTCACTTAGAATCAGCTTAGAACCACCTTCTTTAGAAAGAAAATAAAATTACCTTCATCCCCAAAGTGGAACAGACCAAGTCGATGATAGCACTAAGCTGGTTGCTATGAAAGTACATAGCAACCAATAACAACATCTCCCCAAAAGAAGCCGAGACCCCTGAAGTACTGTCGGAACAGAAAAGAATATATGAATTTCCAAAGAAGGGATTAAAAAAAACTTGCACAGCTGAAACAAATGAAACCATCTTACCTCTCAAAATAAGCTTCTTCTTTTATCATCCAACTCAGCCACACCACCATTAGCTGCTCTTGTTCAGGTGTACTGCACAAAACATACCAGAAGTCACTGGTTTAAATCAGATATACTAACATTAAGAACAAAAAGCAGGCGTCTGGAAATGGCTCAGTGGTAACGAACCTGACTAGTATCCATGAGGACGCGGGTTTGATCCCTGGCCTCACTCAGTGGGGTAAGGATCCAGGAATGCTGTGAGCTGCGGCACAGGTCGCACACATGGCTCGGATCCCACATTGCTGTGGCGGTGATGTAGACTGCAGCTGCAGCTCAGATTCGACCTCTAGCCTGGGAACTTCCATAGGCCACGGGTGCAACCATAAAAAGACAAAAAAAAAAAGGGACAAAAAAGCATTCTGGAATTACTCTTGGTAGAAATTATTTTTCCTCAGATTAATTGCTTGTAGAATTGGCCATTGATTGTCACTAAGATATAAAGTAGTTCTAGAGAAGAATGAGAACATTTACGTTTCTCCATGAACAGGAACAGTCAAAACCCTCTCAAAGTCTCAGTCACTGCATTTGCAGATTAGGGAGAGTAAACTTCTTCATATTCCTTGGAAAAACAAAGGTCCTTTGCATTAAAGTGTTAGAAGAATGAAATATATCAACAGCTTATACTTATTTCACATTGAAAAAAAAATCCAACAGCTTATACTTATTTCACATTGAAAAAAAAATTTAACCGTGAAAATGTTACAGACTGGAATTCCCGTGTGGCTCAGAGGGTTGAAGATCCAGCACTGTCATTCCTGTGGCTTGGGTCACTGCTGTGGCACAGGTTTGATCCCTAGCCTGGGAACTTCCACATGCCACAAGTGCAGCCAAAAAGTCACAAACTGAGTACAAGGACAGTAACACGTCAGACCATCTTATATCTAGAAAATAAAATTTAGTTTACAGAAGCATTTTGAGAAGAACTCCAAACTATAGAGAAATAATTGATCACCATTCACAAAAAAGAAAGAAAAAGAGATAGCCAGGGGCACATGAGATATGAAAAATGGTGATAAAAATGTACCAATGACTTGCTTAAAGGGAATCCCCCAATTTAGATCAAAAGATACAATGTAATTTTTATTTGTAAAAATAATTTTTCATTGATCTCCCTCTGGCCCGGGAGCTTCTACATGCCATGGACATGGCCAAAAAAATATTTTAAAAATAAAAAGCAGAATAATACAAAACATGAAAGAACAAGAAAATAAGATGATCATTTTAGGAAGTCCAAGATCCAAATAAGGGGAGGTTTTAAAGTGAGAAAACCTTTGTGGAGGATATTACCAATGAATTAGTTCAAACAAAATTTCCTGGAACTGAACAAGATAAGTTCTCAGGTTGAAAGGGCTTACTAAATCCCCAGGACAAAACAGACCCAGGCCCATACAAAAGTATACTATCCAGAAATTTCAAAATCCTAGGGACAAAAAGCTAATCCTATGTCTCCATATTTTACAAGAACAAACCACAACAAGGACCAGGAATCAGAATGTCATTAGACTTCTCAACAGTAATACTGGGAGTTAGAAGACAATGGAGCAAGTCTTGCAAAATTCTCAAAGGAAAATATTTCCAACTTAGAATTCTATACTCTATCAAACTATCAACCAAGTGTCAAAGCAGAATAAAGACATTTCCAGAAATATCCAACCTCAAAATAACTCCCTCCCCCCCCCAGGAATCCTCATTGTGGAGCAGCAGAAATGAATCTGACTAGGAACCATGAGGTTGTGGGTTCAATCCCTGGCCTCGCTCAATGGATTAAGGATTCGGCGTTCCCGTGAGCTATGCTGTAGATCACAGATGCTGCTTGGATCTGGCGTTGCTGTGGCTGTGGTGTAGGCCAGCAGCTGCAGCTCTGATTGGACCCCTAGCCTGGGAACCTCCATATGCCACGAGTGCAGCTCTAAAAAGCAAAAAAAGGAAAAATTACCTTTCCCCTACCTGTATTCAGAAAGCAAAATGAGGGATGGAGACATAAGATACAGGACACAGGAGACCTAGCAAAGGAGAGCGGAAGCAAGCCCCCAAAATAAGAGTGAACAGTAAGTAATTCCATGATGAGAGCTGGGTACCAGGTGCAGAGGTAACCAGTTCAGGTGCAAGCAGGTCAAAATGCTCCAGGAGAGATTTCCTCAAGAATATGAAACTGACAGAATATCTAATGAGACTGAACATCCTGAGAGGAGGTTTAGATAGGCAGAGACTTTGAGAATACACTAACATAAGTACAGAAAACAACAAACAAGTGAAAAACAAAGAACGAAAACACAGGGTAATTAATGGAAAAACAAGTTTTGCAAAAGAAAAGTAATCATTGACTACTATCTTGGTTGAGCTCCCAAGAGTGTAATATAAACAACTAAGTACCGATTAAAGCCAAATAATGTTACGCACTGGGCGAATGAGAAGAAAGGAAAGATAAGTGTTGAGGACAGAGAGAAAAGAGAGAATAAAATTCCTCACTCTCACAGTGGGAACTCAACAAATACTGCTGAGTGGAAAGTCAGGATGCAGCAAATACAAATATTTAATAAAGATGTAGTATTTAAAACCAAAGCAATCAGCTAAAAGAACTGAAAGAAGTTGCCTCTAGGGAAGTAGAAACAGGCAGAAGGGGAATAAGGACTACTGTTTGCCTCAAATCTTGAAGAACTATTTTGACTCCTTTAAACAATGTGTATACAAAACTGATAAAGATAAAATAACTGGCATACGGGAGATGCTACTGATACTCTTTTATTAAAAGACAATGTCAATGTCCATACCAACACTTTTTTTTTTTTTTTTTTGGCTGCACCCACAGCACACTAAAGTTCTCAGGGATCAAATCCATGTCACAGCAGCAATCCGAGCCACAGCAGTGGCAATGCCAGGTCTTTATCCCAATGAACCACTAGAGAACTTACATCTACACCATTTTTTGGGTTTTTTCGTTTTGGGGTTTTGTTTGTTTTTGTCTTTTTAGGGCCACATCCACAGCATATGGAAGTTCTAGGGCTAGGAGTCCAATTGGAGCTGCAGCTGCCAGCCTATGCCACAGCCACAGCAATGCAGGACCCAGGCCACATCTGTGACCTACGCCATAGCTCACAGCAACTCCAGTTCCTTAACCCACTGAGTGAGGCCAGGGATTGAATCCACATTCTCATGGATACGAGTCGGGTTCGTTACCGCTGAGCCGCGACAGGAACCCCCTTACACCATTTTTGTAGTGAGCCCCTTATTAATGCTGCACTTTAATAAATACACAAGAGCAAACCTTCAGAAAATAGAACAATTATATAGTTAGATACCTGACAAGCGTAGAAAAGGCCAGTAGCATACAAAAGGAAAGTGAAACAAAGCGAACCCCAGCTGGTGTAGCAGGAGGTCGGCTTGTCATCAACTGCAGTAACTGTTCAGCTTCTTCATCAGTTGGTCTAAAAAAGGGAATACATTACCAGGCTTTACTTTTTTCAGTTGAGAGAAAGAAGAAGGGACTTTTCAGCAGTTTAACTTTTCAGACAAATCTTGAGCTTCACAATGTTAACCACTATTTATAAAATCTTTAATTATTAAGATGTTAAGTTTTTGTCAAGACATTAAAAACTGTTGGTTATAATGCACAGGGAAATATTTTTAAATAGCATCACTAGTATATATATAGCATTCTATAATTGAATATACTAGAAACAGTGGGAATTACAGTGTTTTCTTTGTAAAAGATTTATCAGTAGTTTGAATGGCCCTTGCCCCCTTCTCGTCATATAACATAAAATTTGGGGTAAGCATCCTCTGTAAGCCTTGGTGACTTACCATACCCCCTTCTAAGCCTGGATCAGCTACCAACATATTATGCTTTGTATTATATTATATATATATGCTTATATTTCAGTCATGAAATATCTGAGAGTTCCTTTAAAGTGAAGATTTTTGCCACCATCAGTCCCCTGGGTTTTCACTCTTTCTGTCACGACTTTCCTCAAGTTCACCTTCACTAAATTCATCTGGCTACCCATCTAGGGTCTCTCAAGCGGAAGCAGTGCCAACATCCTCACAGTCAGCTATTTCTTCTATTTATGTTTGGTTCGTATGTCACTCCAGCGTCAAACATTTTTTGTTTCTTTGCTACACTTTCATTTTTATTGGCCAATTCCCTCTTTTAATTCTAGTTTTGTCAACTATCACATGGGTTTATTCATTGAGAGACAAGGAGGCAATACAACTATCCACTGTGTTGTCTGTTCATGAACTAATAGTAATAGTTGTACAGTGACCAGTCACCAAAAGATTTTAAAAGAAATGACGCGACTGGTCACTGATCATGATGTGCATCTTTTATTTACATACTGGTCTGTGGCTTGAAAAGCTCTCAGCAAAGTTTGTACTTTAAGCATTAATTCGGCTAATGTATCATGATAACTAAAAACATGAGTTGTCGAGGAAGCAGTGTTATTTAACTAAAGTGCGGTAAATAATGTGTTTCTGTGGTATTAGAAACATGCAAAGTTAGGACTATATGTATAAGAGTTGAGGATATGACTCAAAAGGATGTAATACAGTGACCAAAGAGATCTTGTGCTAAATAATCATGTATCAACCGTAAATAATTTATGACCTCAGCTGTAAAGAAATAGGATACATTTACTTCAACTAGCTGCACAGAGTAGGTTAAAGGATCACTCACAGATTATTCACTGTAGTCATGTCAGGCTGTGGTAAAGTCATACATTTCTTAAACAGCTCTGGCCCCTCCCATACTTAACATAATTCTATTTATAATCAGACCAGAATAGATGGATACATCCCAGCTGGGAATGTTTTGCCTTAGGAATTCATTTTTTGTTTTTTTTCTTTTTGGCTGCCCTGCAGCATGCAAAAGTTTCTGGACCAGGGATCGAACCCAGGCCACGTCAGTGACCCAAGCCACAGCAGTGACAATGCTGGATCCCTAACCCACTGTGTAACAAGGGAACTCCAGGAATTCGTTCTTGAAATGGGCCAGCTCACTACGTAAGCCAAATAGAAAACCTAAGTTCTCTGAATAAAAGGCCTGTGGCTCACTTTCTTGGGATTAGAAATGAGAAAGTAAAATGATAAAAAGGTAAAATATCAAATTATTGAATACTTTAGTCCAGCGATCCCCATCAAAGCACAGTACAGACGTAAGAGTGCACTGGCTTTCACAACATGCTCTTCTTTCAGCCCCGAATACACAGACACATTGGGCTCCATCTCCACATCAGCTTCTTCCACAATGCGGGTACTTCTTACTGTGGGAAGAATGCCCATCAACTCCAGAAGAAGCTGCCTCCTCATTTGCCAAAGGACAGAACTACTGGTCTCTCTTTTTCTCTGTAAGAAATAAGGACCACAAAAGGGAGAAAGCATGGAGCACATACTAAGTCAAAAAGAAGTTCAGACAAAGCTCTCCAGTTAAACACTTGAAACTGACCCACTTGAGGAGGCTGTCATAACTACAGAATCTCATTTTAATCAATCACGCAAACTCTAAATTCCCTGGCTCACTTGACGAATACTCTCCTCACCCTAATTTGGCCTAGCTGTACAGAAAATACTAAAGTAATGACAATTTGAAATGTAAAATATCATATAAATGATGTTTTCAAATACATAATGACTAGTGGAGTCACATGTACAAAGTGCTTAGATTTTGGAGATATAAGAGCTCGGGTTTGTTTATACAACAGCTCTGCTATTAACCCCAATTCCTTAAATGACAAGGAAATGAATATTTTATTAAAAACATTTAACTCCCAGGACTGCTGGAATTAGGAGTTTACAAGTCTATCACCCCCACAGCTCTTCAGACAGGGATAACAGCCAGTCATCTCTTACTCAGCAGGGTCTGACATACTGTGCCTGACATACAGCAAGCACTCAATATCTGTTAAACAGTTGAAGGAATGAACAAAGACATTAAATAAGAAAGCAGTTCTAGGAGTTCCCGTTGTGGCACAGCAGAAGTGAATCTAGCTGGTAACCATGAGGTTGCGAGTTTGATCCCTGGCCTGGTTCATTGGATTAAGAATCCAGCATTGCCATAAGCGGACACAGCTTGGATCCCGCATTTCTGTGGCTGTGATGTAGGCTGGCAGCTATAGTTCTGATTCAACCCCTAGCCTGGGAACCTCCATATACCATGGGTGCAGCCCTAAAAAAAAAAAGTAAAAAAAAGGAAAGTAGTTCTATACCGTAAAGGACTAGGCAAATGTTAGTTATTATTTTTAGAGGGTTTCAAAGTAAACTATGATGAGCCAGTTTCAATACTGACATTAGATTCAAATAATAAAAGTTTATTGCACATAAAGGACAATTATAAAAAGAAGAACATTCAAATGCTGAGCACAGTGGCTGACATATAGAAAGTATACAAAAAATGGTAACTTCCTTTTCAGAAGCAAAGTTTACAAATAGTTTTTACATGGGCTAGAAGTAAAGCAGAACCTGGATACAGAAAAGTAGGGTGAATTAGTGGCATAAAAAATAGACTGAAGAGGGAGTTCCTGTCATGGCTCAGTGGTTAACGAATCCGACTAGGAACCATGAGGTTGCGGGTTCGATCCCTGGCCTTGCTCAGTGGGTTAAGGATCCGGCGTTGCCGTGAGCTGTGGTGTAGGTCGCAGACGCGGCTCGGATCCCGCATTGCTGTGGCTGTGGCGAAGGCCGGCAGCTACAGCTCCTGTTAGACCCCTAGCCTGGGAACCTCCACATGCCATGGGTGCGGCCCTAGATAAGACAAATTAAAAAAAAAAAATAGACTGAAGAAGTAATATCTATTGATATTACTATATTAGAAATGAAAACTGAAAATTTTGAAATATTTAATTCATTTAATAATAGTCATATCAAATGGGACTATGTTTTTTGATGAAAAATAACCATATTTTCCAAAACAAAAACAGTTTACTGAAAAGAGTGGTATCATCAGCAGTACACATGCTACTGTCAAGCTCACTGACCTCAAGAAGTTAAAACCGTTCTGCATTAGTTCCTTTGTAGGGACAGGACTCCATTCACAGAATTATGATGACATGTTTTTTGAAAAAGTATAATATTTTCCAAGTCAAAAACTGTTGCAAAATATAGTATATATCCACCAATAGAGGAATGGATAGATGTAGTAGATAAAATATCAGCCTTAGAAAGGAAGTGAATTCTGATATATGTCACGGATGCATGGACCTTGAAAACATTATGCTAAGTAAAAGAAACCAAACTCAAAAATAAAAATATCACATGATTCCACTCATACGAGGTACCTAGAATGGGCAAATTCATAGAGGAACTAGAAGAGAGATGACCAGGGGCTGGGAGGAAGGAGGAATGGGAAATTATTGTTTAATGGGTACAGAGTGTCGATCTGGGATGATGAAAAAGTTCTGAAAATGCATAGTCATGATGGTTGCACAACACTGTAAATGTACTTAATGCCACCAAATTGTACACTTCAAATGGTTCAAATGGTAAATTTTATGTTATATATATTTTACCATAATAAAATATGTATATATATATATGTAATTATAGACCACAATAACAACTTACACTGACAACCTAGTGCAGCAGTTCTCAAGCAAGTCTGACCCAGAAACCCGAAGATTATCAATACTCTTTCAGGGTGTCCAGAAGGTCAAAAATATTTCCTTAATAATACTTAGACATTATAGACCTTTTTAACTCATTTTCTGGCTAGTAGAGTGCAGTTTTTCCAAAGACTTCTATCAAGCCAGACATTAAAGAGATTTGCAAAAATGGACGATGATACCACTCTTTTCAGTAAACTGTTTTTGTTTTGGAAAATATGGTTATTTTTCATCAAAAAACATAGTCCCATTTGATATGACTATTATTAAATGAATTAAATATTTCAAAATTTTCAGTTTTCATTTCTAATACAGTAATATCAATAGATAAAAGGCTATAATACAAAAGCTCTCTGGCGTCTTCAATGTTTTTCTTTTTTTTTAATGTTAGGAGGTCTTGAGAACAAGAAGTTTGAGACCATGCCTAATGACATCACTCTAAAAGTGTTTCTTGGAGTTCTGTCGTGGCACAGCGGAAACGAATCCAACTAGGAACCACGAGGTTGCGGGTTCGATCCCTGGCCTTGCTCAGTGGGTTAACGATTCGGCGTTGCCGTGAGCTGTGGTGTAGGTTGCAGACACGGCTCGGATCTGGTGTAGGCCAGCAGCTGTAGCTCCGACTGGACCCCTAGCCTGGGAAGCTCCATATGACGCAGGTGCAGCCCCCAAAAGACCAAAAAGACAAAAAAATAAATAAATAAGTGTTTCTGCTTTTAATAACTACTAATATATCCTGATTCTTGGCCTATATACATATTTCTCCCTTACCTGCTGTCCATTTCGGATAAAAGTTCCAAACCAAGTCCGGACTTTCGCATTTGTTCCAAGAAGCAAACCACTAACAAAACAAACCAAGTCACTCACTCCATCTTCACTAGCTTCATTTTTAGTATGATCCAATGTCAAAGCCACTCCAAGACCTGGTAAGTGACATTCTTCCACCTAACACAGCAAAGAAAAAAAAACTGAATTCAATATCATATGAAAAAGGGCCATGATGCTTTAGAACCTAAAGCATCTACAGTTTACGGGAAGACAGGGAGGTCCCACTGTGGCACAGCACGTTAGGGATCTGACATTGTCTCTGCAATGACACAGGTTCAATCCCTGGACCAGTGGCAGCAGGTTAAGGATCCAGTGCATGGGTTGCACCCACAGCTTGGATTGGATCCCTAGCCCAGGGACTTCCTATGCAGCAGGTGCAGCCAAAAAAAAAAGAAAGAAAGGTTTCAGGGAAGATATTTTCACAAAACAGAAAAACCCAGAAAGGAAGGTAATATGTTCAGTATATAACTATAACTTCAAATGTCTACCAGATTTTAAAAACATCTCAAGAAAAGTTCTTGGTCCTAATATAAAGACTTTTGCCTCATAAAAATAATAAGGTCTCTTACCACCATGCCTCGGACCTTGAGGGCCTGAGAAGGATTCATTTTACATAAAAAGCGTAAGGCATCTGTCCTTCGCCTTCCCCCAAGACTTTCTTCATCCTGTCGTTCTCCATTTTTGATCAGGCCCCTACAAACTAAACATTTAAGAGTCTCTATTACTTTGAGCTTTGTAAGATGTCAAGAAATAATTTTTCAGCCTTGAGAATCATCATTTATACATATTAGACACTACAGAAGGATTAGGGAGTTCCCATCGTGGCTCAGCAGGAAAGAATCTGACTAGGATCCGAGGAGGCAGGTTCAATCCCTGGCCTCGCTCAGTGGATTAAGGATCCGGAGTTGCTGTAAGCTGTGGTGAGGTTGCAGACGCAGCTCGGATCCTGCATTGCTGTGGCTGTGGCGTAGGCTGGCAGTTATAGCTCTACTTAAATTATTTTGATATATAAAGGTACCTTGCTGATTTTCTGTCTACTTGTTCTGTCAAGTTACTGAGAGAGGCAAGTCAGTGTCTCCAAACACAGTTGTGGAGTTGTCTGCTTCTCTTTTCAGGCTGTCAGTTTTTTCTTCATGCATTTTGAATTTTTTTTAATTAAAATATAGTAGGTCACAGACATGGCTCAGATGCCACACAGCTGTGGTTGTGGCTGTGGTGTATAGGCTGGCAGCAGCAACTTTGATTTGATCCTTAGCCTGGGAATTTCCATATACCACGGGTACTGCTCTAAAAAGAAAAAAAAAAGAAAGAAAAGAATAGAGGTGAAAATTTCAGTTGACTTTTTTCAATTTCTACCATATACTGTTCTGCAAAATGGCAGCAATAAGACTAAAAAATAGGAGTGCCCATCGTGGTGCAGCAGAAATGAATCTGACTAGGAACCATGAGGTTGTGGGTTTGATCCCTGGCCTTGTTCAGTGGGTTAAGGATCCAGCGTTGCCGTGAGCTGTGGTGTAGATCACAGACGTGGCTCCGGTCTGGTGTTGCTGTGGCTGTGGTGTAGGCTGGCAGCTACAGCTCAGATTCAAGCCCTAGCCTGGAAATCTCCATATGCTGTGGGTTTGGCCCTAAAAGAAAGACTAAAAAATAAAGATGTGATTGCTGGTATTTCTGATTACATCGATCTCCTATGGCTCTGGCTATTTCACAGATATTTGTCATCTTCCGTTTGTTCACTGAGCATAGGGATTACATCTTCTATTTCTTCAGCATTTTTTTTAACTTCTCTATTATACACTGGTGACTAAGAGCAAAAAAAGAAAGAAAAAAATGCTGCATACTCCTCATACTTATTTTGTAACTGCAAAATAATTTTGAATTCTCTAAACTCAGTATTTCTACAGTGAATACATGCTAACAAATTTTCAGAAAATAAAATCTCAGTTTAAATCCTATAAATGTTTCTCCTCAGCTCAAAAAACAGGTCCTGTTCATGCCCAAGAAAATCTCTTCAATATCTCATTTTAAAATGACATATTCCGGATTTACTGTCATGGCTCAGAAGAAACCAATCTGACTAGCATCCATGAGGACGCAGGTTCGATCCCTGGCTTTACTCAGTGGGTTAAGGATCCATTGTGAGCTGTGGTGTGGGTCACAGACACGGCTCGGAAACCACATTGCTGTGGCTGTGGCGTAGGCCAGGGGCTATAGCTCTGATTCGAACCCTGGCCTGGGAATCTCCATGTGCCACAGGTGCAGCCCTAAAAAATAGACAAAATTAACTAATTAATTAATTAAATAAAATGACGATTACCTTCATTAAAACTATCAGGAACATTGGCCACCAACAGACACAAGAACCAGGCACCATTTCTAACATGCAGCAAGGCTTCAGCTACATCAACTATAGGAAGCAAGGAAGGGAGCTCTATAAGAAAACAAAAATCAGTGTTACTACTAAAGAGTGCTATTTCACTGTATTATACATTAAACATCTTTTGACATTTCATTAATGTTATTTAAAAGCAATTAAATTAAGGTACTTTCTTTTCATAGCCTAAAGTTTAACTGTCCAATAGGACAGCCACCAGTCATATGTGACTATTAAAATTCAAATTAAATTAAAAATAAAAATAATTCAGGAATTCCCATCCTAGCTCAGTGGTAACAAACCCAAGTAGTATCCATGAGGACTCATGTTCAGATCCCTGGCCTCACTCGGTGGGTTAAGTGTTGCCATGAGCTACAGTGTAGGTCACAGATGCAACTTGGATTTGGCATTGTTGTGGCTGTGGCTGTGGTGTAGGTTGGCAACTACAGCTGTGATTTGACCCCTAGTCTGCGAACTTCCATATGCCAAAGGTGTGGCCCTAAAAAGCAAAAAATAAAAATAAAAAATAAATAAAATAAAAACAGTTCAATTCCTCAATCTCACCAGCCACATTTCAAGTAATCCATGACCACATGTAGCTAGTGGCACTGTAGTGGACCACACAAAACTGTCATTGCTGTGGTTGACAGTGTCGGTCAAAAGAGTTACTTTGTAAAAATTTTCCCTGCATTTTTATGTCCTCTATCTTTTAATTCTGATCATGCACACCTATTATAAAAAAAATCCAGAAAATACACAAAGTACGAAGAATGAAAATGAAACCAGCTCTAATCGCATCACTCAAAGTTAACGATTTGCACTATTTTATTTTGATCCCCATATGGGTATTAATTGAAACAAAACTGGGCTTATATTCTACTTACTATTTCACCCCTTGCTTTTCTCATTTAACATATTATAAACATTTTCCAAAATGATTAAATTTCTTCAAACACACAATTTTAATGGCTGCATAGTATCATGGAAATAATATATTTATTTAATCACTGTCCTACTATTAGTCATTTTTGCTCTGAATTTTTAAGGTACATTCTTAATTAGAGGATCTTTAAAATAACTCAACATTCCAGGTTAAGAAGTTACACGGTATCATTTAATAAGAACTATATCTGAAATGTATTTTAGCAATAATGACAGTACCTGCTTGTAAAATACAAAGTACATCTGCAGCTTCCTCCAAATAGACTGGACTCTCAAATAGTTCAGATGACTTGAAAAAAAATTCACCACTGGACTCAGATACCTTATTTAAAAACAAAACGAAACAAAAAACAGGTCACTGCCGTGACACAGGTTCAATCCCTGGTCCAGGAACTTGTGCATGCCGCAGGCACAGCCATAAAAAAAGGAAGAAGAAAGAAATAATAAACTCTATTAAGTTCAAGTGATGAATTAGAACGCTTACTATTTTTGTAATTATTTGTTAAGTTTATAGATCATGTCTCTTGATATATCATTAATACACTGTAGCAGAATATATGGTACTGGATTATTAATTTAACCACAATTAGTCAGTCACATTAATTACTATTACATACATGCAGTATGGATCTTGATAATTTATTTCTATATAAATATTTGGAGAATCTGAAAGTAAAGATAAGACAAGCCAAAGAAATGAATTAGGAACACTACCTATGTAAGCTGCAGTTCAAAAAAAAGGTAAAAAACTAGAAAGCAGTAAAACAACTATAAATTCTTGTTCTAAACAAACTGGCAGAAAAGCAAAGAATAAAAATATAGGTCAACAAATGTACTAACTTTTCTACCCAGATACCTAATGTTCGACAAAGAAGGCATGAATATAAAATGGGAAAAAGACAGTCTTTTCAGCAAGTGGTGCTGGGAAAACTGGACAGTCGCATGTAAATCAATGAAACTGGAACACACCTTGCACCATGCACAAATAAAAACTCAAAATGGCTTAAAGACACTATCAAACTCCTAGAAGAGTACATAGGCAAAATATTCTTTGATATCAGCCTTACAAATGATTTCTCAGGTCAGTTTCCCAAAGCAACAGAAATAAAAGCAAAAATAAACCAATGAGACCTAACCAAATTGACAAGTTTTTGCACAGCTAAGGAAACAATAAAAAAGGAAAAAGACATCTTACAGAATGGGAGAAAATAGTTTCAAAAGATGCAACTGACAAGGGCTTAATCTCTAAAATATACAAAAAACTTACACAACTCAACAGCAAAAAAGTCAACAACCCAATAGAAAAATGGGCAAAAGACCTGAATAGACATTTCTCCAAGAAGATATACAGATGGCCAACAAGCACATGAAAAAATGCTCAATATCATTGATTATTAGAGAAATGCAAATCAAAACTACCATGAGGTACCACCTCACACCCCTCAGAATGGCCATCATTAGTAAGTTCACAAACAACAAATGCTGGAGAGGGTGTGGAGAAAAGGGAACCCTCCTGCACTGTTGGTGGGAATGTAAACTGGTACAAACACTATGGAAAACAGTACGGAGGTACCTTAGAAAACTATACATAGAACTACCATACGATCCAGGAATCCCACTCTTGGGAATCTATCCGGACAAAACTTTCCTTGAAAAAGACATATGCACCCGCATGTTCATTGCAGCACTATTCACAATAGCCAAGATATGGAAACAATCTAAACGTCTATTGACAGATGATTGGAGAGAGAGAGAGAGAGAGAGAGGGAGAGAGAGAGTGTGTGTGTGTGTGTGTGTACACAATGGAACACTACTCAGCCATAAAAAAGAACAAAATAATGCCATTTGCAGCAACAGGCATGGCACTAGAGATTCTCATACTAAGTGAAGTAAATCAGAAAGACAAATACCATATGATTTCACTTATATCTGGAATCTAATATAGGGCACAAATGAATCTTTCCACAGAAAAGAAAATCACGGACATGGAGAACAGACTTGTGGTTGCCAAAAGGGAGGGGGAGGGAGTGGGAGGGACTGGGGATTTGGGGTTAACAGATGCAAACTATTGCCTTTGCAATAGATAAGCAATGAGTTCCTGCTCTATAGCACTAGGAACTATGTCTGGTCACTTGTGATGGAGCATGATAATGTGAGAAAAAAGAATGTATACATGTATGCGTGACTGGGTCACCTTGCTGTACAGTAAAAAATTAACAGAACATTGTAAATCAGCTTTAATGTAAAAAGTAAAAATCATTATTAAAAAAATAAACATTCAACTACAAAAAAAAAAGTACTAACTTTTTTGAAAATTTCCCATAGACGTTTCATCACTACATTTCCCATATGCTGAAGGGTGCTGAACTAAAAAATTGGAAACCTCCCAGAAGAAGATCACTTATTTTATTAGAGCCATTAAGTAATGTATTAAGAAAAAATATTGGAAAATTTAGTTAAAATTAAAGACTTAGTATAGTAGAAAAGAATTTTAAGATTTGTAATGTATCTTAAAAAATAGCTAAAACTAAATCTCCCCCCACTATTTTCTTTGGAAACAGAATCAAGGCTTTTTTTTTTTGGTCCAAAATTTATTAAACTAACTTTTTTATAAATTAACTGACCGTGAGATTCTCAAATTAAAAGGCATTTGCTTTCCAAACTGTACGCCCAGTCTTACATAAGATATCTTAATATGAAGATCCAATTTAGTTCTTTGTATGATAACAAATTTAAAATTCAGAGTTTCAGAGTTCCCGTCATGGCACAGTGGAAATGAATCTGACTAGGATCCATGAGGTTGCAGGTTCGATCCCTGGTCTCGCTCAGTGGGTTAAGGATCTGGCATTGCCATGAGATGTGGTATAGGTCACAGGTGCAGCTCGGATCTGGCGTTGCTGTGCTGTGGCATAGGCCAGAAGCTACAACTCCGATTAGACCCCTAGCCTGGGAACCTCCGTACGCCGCAGCTGCAGTGGTTTAAAAAAAAAAAAAAGACATAAAATTCAGAGTTTCAAATTAACCATCATCATCCAAAAGTCTATGACCTAAAGTAATCTATGTAACCTGAAACTAATGTAACACTGTAAATCAACTCTACATTAATTAATAAATAGCTATTATTCTGCTAAGATGAGAAGTTGAATAGCCTTTATTAGCAGAACTAGTATACTTTGTTAGTACATGATTCAGTCATCTAGTGAGTGAGGCTAACTAAATATTCTACATCCAATTCAGCTTTGATATTCCCCACTCACTGTTATGTATGAGGTATGTAATTAATTCACTGTCCAAAGGAATCACACATATTTTTCAGAAATCACACACACACTTCACTTTTTAGGGGTGAAATTATATCCTATAGAGATATCAAATTTGGTTATTTATACTTGAAGTCTACATTTTTCTAAATATCTAGAAGCCATTATATGGACTCTATACCGAAAAATATCCTTATGATAGAGTATGCAGAATTGCATAAATGAGAGGAAATACGAATTAGAAACCGACAGCCTTTAAAGTTGGGCATTTAACATCTTTTCAAGCCTCTGAAAGGATGACACTTACATAAAAAATAGAAATATGTGTACAAGAGGATGCAAGCTGCCTGCCTCCTGGCCTGTTTCTTCTATCTTCAAAGTGTAGAGATCAAATCATGCATATTTTGAGCTATGATTAAAATAAATGTACCTTATTCATAATTGCCAATAATTCACTAAGCACAAGACGCAATCGACGAGGCGAATCACTGTGTTCAAACTCTAAAGTCAGTCCATGCTGAAGCTGCGATACCAGGATGCTCTCTCCACCGCCTCCTCCAAGTTTATGCCTGATAAAGTGCAAACATGTAAAACATTTATAAGAACACTGGCACAGAAATAACAGCATGGAAATTATCTCTTATAAAAATAGTCTAGGAGCTCCCGCTGTGGCACAGTGGGTTAAGAATCTGACTGCAGCAGCTCAGGTCACTGAAGCACGGGTTTGTTCTTTGGCCCAGTGCAGTGGGTTACATGATCCGGCACTGCTGCAGTTATGGAGCAGGTCGAAGCTGCAGCCTGGTTTCAAGCAGCTGCGGCTTGGTTTCAATCCCTGGCCCAGGAGCTTCTGTATTCCTTGGCTGTGGCCATAAAAAATCATCATCATCATCTACAATGTATGAATTCTTTTCATATATTTCATAAGTGGATTAATTCTAAAATACTATGCAGGTTGTTCATCTATTTCAGGGAATTACAACCTAAGTAAAGACTCCATCACAACTGAGAGGTAACACCCACTTCCATTAACAAGTGGCTCACTACTGACTTCACAACAGGCAAGAAAGGACAAAATATATGCCTAGAATTTGGGGGAATCAATGCAAGCTTAAAAAGACTCTCAGAAGATCCCAGTAAATCATTCTACTCCAGGGGAATTTACCCCCCACCCCTTCCCACTGAGAGTAACTGGCACAACAGTGTACACAAAGTTCTCGGCACAACATCTGGTAAGATGGAATTCAAAAGATCATAGAATTTTAATTATAAATACAAATACTGGATTCCTTCTTTTTTAGCAAATCCAAGTAAATACCAATCCACAGCTTATATAATACTACATTACCTAAGCTGCTGTTCTTTGCTGGCATCCTGTTCTAAAGCATGAAAGTCCACAGACAACAATGCAACAATGGAATTGACAGCTTCTACTCCAGAAAGTAGACGAAGGATGAGTTTTTTATCCTGAGCCCAGCTCTGGCTCTGGTCAGCAGGAGCACAAAGTGCCATCCGCACCAAGCAGGGCAGGAGAAGTCTTAATTCTGGATCACTTAAAGATGCCAAGCGAACAACATCCACTTTCTGCATTGCCTCAAAAGCAAAAGGACTGACAAACTGAAGGCTTGTACACTCGGTCATTATCACCGTTGATCCTAGTGGTTAAAAAATAAAAAATAAAAAGAAAAGAAAGAGAGAAAGTAGGGATATAATTCCACATGTACGAATGCTTCTCTTTTTAAAATCTCTGGAAAATGTGGTCTATTGTTAATAGGACTAGCCGCTGGCAATATTCCTGGCACAATTAAAGGCTCCCTATGTTTCTACTGCCATCTGGAAAATGAGAAAGAAAACAGAGTATATTAATGTCTCTTCCAGCCTTAGGGATCTTCTGTTGTAACACTCCCATTTTGCAAAGAAGGAATATGAAACCCCGAGAGATTAAGTAACTGGCTCAGAGCAGCATTACCAGTTAGTGGCAAAATCTTAAGGCTGAACCCTCATCTACAAAATCCCAGTCCAATATTTTCTCCACTATACCAGTCCTGAGTGCCACAAGGTAGAGTAAAAAACCAGCATAGTAAAGAACGCTCCTCTTTAGTTTCACATGCCTACCCAACATACGTAAAGAACTGTTAGACTTCTCTTTCCCACCCGCCACGGGTCGGTGGAAGCACTGGTAAACAGCCTCACTAGCCAGAAACAATGCCAGATTCAACGCTCTTGAGACCAAAACACTATCCCATATCCCGTGTTACTAGGTTAATAAACAAAAAAACAGCTGTGGGAGAAAGCTGAGTCCCACTTGGGCACTTTTCTGTCTTGAAGAGTAATCAGAAACAAAACAAGTAGTAGGTAGCCAAAGCCATCCCCTCTGAGACCCACAAAACTGCAGAATCGGGGTATCAAGAGTTGTGGGCATAAATGCTGTTTTGCTTTTAATTTAAGCAAGAGAAGCTGGCATTTTAACAGAGGGGGCGGGCTGAGAGAACAGAGGCGTCAAGACCTGTGTGTTCATAGGTCTCGCCCCAGGCGTGAAGAGAACCAACCAGTTCCTCTGGCTGAGAGAAGTCGGGCCGGTGGCGGACACCGACCCCGGAACGCTCTAAGGGCCTGAAAAGCGGAAACTTCATACCTTAAGATCCACCCTCCAACCTCCCGGGACCCCACCCGGATTCCACGCTCTAGAGGAGGGACGCGCTAGAAATCGAGAGCGCGGTCCGAAATTGGGCCTAGGCGATAATTCGGATTCCCCAACCCTAGCTGTGCTCTCAGTCCACCTGGGCACCAAAAACCCAGACGCCAGGACCAATCGGGCGGGCGGTGCAATGGGGGCTGCATGCGGACACTGCACAAAGGCAGAGCCCGGACTGAAGGGAGAGGAAAGCGGAGGAGACCGTTTCAACCTGCACACAGCACCTTCATTCATCCCCAGCGTCTGGCTCCGGTCGGCCACCGTACTGGACTGAGAGGAAGAGTGGCTGCGAAAGGAAACCAGCAGACGTCGCGCTGATGCAAGGGCGCGCGTGCGCGGCCCCACCCCTTCCTCCCCCTTGGTTTGCTCTGCCAAGTTCACTTGGGAAGGTCGGGGAGGTTGCTTGCCGTCTTGACTCTCTTTTCCAGACCCTACCAGTTGTGTCTTTTTAAGGTAAATCATTAAGCCCCTGCGAAGTGCAGTTTCATCATTACAGGACTACCGTGGCGTTCAAATGAATACATACATTAGTATGGAAGAGGAATGATAAAGTTCCCCCCACTTTCATTGACCAGAACTCTAAAGGAACCAGACTGCACACATTTCTTTCCATCTCTGCCCGTGCCCTTCCAGCGCTATAAGTTCTAGAATCCTAGGGTTTGCAGAAGAATTTTAAAAGTAATTAAATCTCTTGACTTCACGCAGTGATAAATTCAACGTCTTCAATTCAGGTTCTCAGGGACCGTAGATCTTTAGAAGGAGATGGGTGGGGTTTCAGGAATTCTCTTGCATCTGCGCAAAATTGTGAGGACTTCTTCTGGAAAGAGGGTCCAAAACTTTCAGCAGATCACCCAGAAGATTGAGAACGTCTATTCTTTCTATATAATTTTCATACTATTTCTAGTTCCTGGTCCAATCAATGTGTATGCAACAACTCCTGTTCACCAGATATTAGGCGAGGAGCTGAAACAAAAATATTTTACAGAGATACAACACTTCATACATTATAGTTTCCAAAATTTTGACAAAGGGTAATCTGTTATTTAAAAATAAGGTCTGTTCAACATGAAATATCAGCGGGGAAGAAAGGAATTAATATGTGTTTCAGTGTTTTCTCAGATTTTTTTCCACTTGGCCCATAGTAATATATTTCACATTATGACCCAGAAGGCACATATACTATGTGCGGAAACAAACGTTTTATGAAATAATACACACATATATGTTATGTACTTTTTTTTTTTTTTTTTTTGCTTTTTAGGGCCACATGTGTGGCATATGGAAGGTCTCAGGCTAGGGGTGGAATTGGAGCTACAGCTGCTGCCCTACACCACAGCCACAGCAACTTGGGATCTAGGCAGCATCTGGAATCTACACCACAGCTCATAGCAATCTTTAACACAGTGAGGCCAGGGATCGAATGTGCATCTTCATGGATACTAGTCGGATTCCATTCCTCTGCACCACAATGGGAACTCCCACTTCTTTAAATTGCTGTCCACAACACAATAAAACTGATTTTACAGGCTATTAATGGGTTACAAACTGTTGAACATCATTTTTTAAAGCTGATATCTGTTAAGGACTTAATTATTGCTTTTCTTTTTTTAAGGCCTGCATGTACGGCATATGAAAGTTCCCATGCTCGGGGTCGAATCCGAGCGGCACTTGCCAGCCTACACCGCGGCTCACAGCAACACCAGATACTGAACTAATTGAGTGAGGCCAGGGATCAAACCCGCATCCCCACGGAGAGTGGTCGGGTTTGTTATCCCTGAGTGACAATGGGAACTCTAGGATTTGTTTATTGAACACTTGCTAGACACTTGTGCTTTATATCTATTATCTGATTTAATTCTCTGAGGCAGGTAATACTCTCCATTTTACAGTTCCGGAAATTTAGAATGAGAGTTTAAGCAATTTAATCTCCCTGGATGGTCATTCCATGAAAAGAGTGAAGGGAATTCATTCGCTACTGTAGGGGGTGAATGGGAAAAGGTGGATGTGAACTAGATGATTTTTAAGATCTATTCTAATTGTTTATGATTCTGTAGTCATTAATGGAGAAACCCCATGTAGATCCATCTTGATCAGCATAATAGGAAATCACATCCAACCTGAATGAGATCTAAACATGTAGTGGTGATGAACATTGATTCATATCTTCCTCCAAGTCCCATTGTCTTCCAAATTTTACCAAAGTGATTATCACAAATATCCAGAGTTGCTCAAGGCAGAAACCTGGAAGTCATCCTAGACTCTAACCTTTCCCACTCATATCCACTTAGGCAGCAGAAGTCTTTCAAATCTACATTGTTATGTCTGTCAATGAAATCATTTTTATAATCATTACATAGAACTTAGACATCCTAGTGAAAAAGGATTTATTCATGAGCTTTTGAGCTTTAGATCTGCTTCCTCTGAGGTTGACTCCCTAACTGTACTAAAATCAATTTTGAAAGACTTCAAAACTTAAATATTTGGGCAGATTCAGGAACTTCTAGAAGAGTAAATAATGCTAGAAACTAGTCCTAATATTTAGTTGCCTGTAAATCACAAAACCTTTGATTATCAAAGATGTGTCATATATAATAATGGTTACCCTTTTGTGATTATAGAACGTTTGAGGAAACAATCAAAAGTGTGTTAGGGGAGTTCCTGTCGTGGCTCAGCAGAAATAAATCTGACTAGGAACCATGAGGTTGCAGGTTCAATCCCTGGCCTTGCTCAGTGGGTTAAGGGACCAGCGTTGCCATGTGCCATGGTGTAGGTCACAGTTGTGTCTCAGATCTGGCATTGCTGTGGCTGTGTCGTAGGCCAAAAGCTGTAGCTCTGATTGGACACCTAGCCTGGAACCTCCATATACTGCGGGTGCAGCCCTAAAAAGCAAAAAAAAAAAGGTGTGTTAGGGAATTCCTGTTGTGGCTCAGCAGGTTACAAACCCACCTAGTATCCATAAGAATGCAGGTTTGATCCCTGGCCTTGTTCAGTGGGTTAAGGATCCGGCGTTGCTGTGGCTGTGGCGTAGGCCGGGAGCTATAGCTCCGATTAGACCTCTAGCCTGGGAACCTCCAAATTCTGCAGACTTGGCCAGAAAAAAAAAAAAAAAGAAAAACAGGAAAAGAAAAAGAAAAATGTTTCAGGCATACTAGGTGTTTTATGTAAATTATTGCCTCGTAAATGACCTTCTAGAAATTAGAAGACTTAGGCATTTAAAGGAGCACCCATGTTCTTTGGAAATAGAATCATAAATTTCAAAAGCAAAAAGATCCCAGCAGACATCTAGCCCCAGTTTTCTCAACATGGGGCTCTTTTTATAATTATTCTTAACAATGTGCCTGTTTTGTAAGATTTCTTTAGTTGTTTCTGCCTGTCAAGATCTTGTTGCATTCTTCTTTTATACTGGTTGTCTGCTTTGGCTAAACCTATCATATCCACATTAATTTTATGGATAACATATTGAGTAGAATTAGGTCCAGCCACGGTTCCATAGTTTAACATTAGAGACATCTCCCCAGTTGACCTAGCTCCACCAGCCGAGCCTTTTGAAAGATGATTGTTCAACCAACTGTGAATCATCCCAACTCCTAAAACCCTTTCCTGCGTAGGGATAAAGTTAACTTTCTTTAAGGTGGCATTCAAAAGACAAAAGATTTCGTGGTCTGATTTCTCTCTAGCTTGGATTCCTGTCGTATCTTCTTACTATGGTTCCTCCATTTTAGTCTGAACAGCTTACTTCCCAAATCCTTCCTGTTATTCAAGAGCCTTCTCTCCTACTATTCCTTTTATCTGGAATACCTTTTCTCTTTAGTAACTCCCAGGCTAGGGGTCTAATTGGAGCTGTAGCCATTGGCCGAAGCCACAGCCACAGCAACGCGGGATCCAAGCCGCGTCTGCGACCTACACCACAGCTCACGGCAACGCCAGATCCTTAACCCACTGAGCGAGACCAAGGATCGAACGCGCAACCTCATGGTTCCTAATCGGATTCATTAACCAGTGAGCCACGACAGGAACTCCCCAAGTATCCTTTCTTACCTCTAGTGTTCCCTTCCTAAGAAATCCTTCCCTGACAAATCACCTATCTCTTCATTAGATTTAAGTACCCTTCTTCAGTGCTCCCAAGGCACTCTGCTTCTTTCATCATAGTACTTCCCATATTATACTGTGTTAGAAGTAGTCTGTCCCTCTCACCGGAAAGTAAGTACTTTGTGGGCAAGAATCATATTTATTTCTTTGCTCGTGGCACACAGTATGGTACTTAATGTTGGTGTTTTTAATAATTCAAGTATGAGTTATGAAACCTTACTAATAACCTGCTAAATGTGCAGTTTATCAGTGCAAAGTAATGTGTAATGAGCTTGATTTCAGCTATTCCCTCCTTGTATATGTATGTTCTACATTGTCATTTATATCACTTTAGAGGGCTTATCAAACCAGTTATGTTTATATGATCCCAAACTATTTCTACTGCTGTGAAGATAAGAATTCCATGTAATTAAAATCTTGTAAGTTCATTTTAATTATTTGCAAAACTCACACTAAAGCTAAATTCTTAAATTTTTTTTTTTTTTTTTTTGGCTTTTTTAGGGCCCAACCCTTGGCATATGGAGGTTCCCAGGCTAGGGGTCCAACTGGAGCTATAGCTGCCGGGTTATACCACAGCCACAGTAACATGGGATCTGAGCTGTGTCCGCAACCTACACCACAGCTCACGGCAATGCTGGATCCTTAACCCACTAAACGAGGCCAGGGATCGAACCTGCGTCCTCATGGATGCCAGTCAGATTCATTTCCTCTGAGCCAGGACAGGAAGTCCTAAAAATTAAAATTTTAAAAATTAAAAAATCAGATAATTAACTGCAGAAATCACTATGAAAGTCTCCATATCGGGTGTTACAATTAGAATATATCACAGGAGCCCTGATCTGAAGCAAGGGCATATGTGGTAACTAGAGGGAGGCTAAAGTCAAGAATAACCAAGGCGTTTTCAAAGAACTCAATGCCTAGGAGAGCAGTGGCTTCACAAGCCATTTTGAGCCTTGTGAAGTAGGCAGAGGACAGATCATCTAAGACTTTTGATATCTATCTTTAGAGCAAGAAGCAACCATAAAGGGTTTTCAGTTACCAAGTAAAGAACACACTGAAAGTAGATCAAGTTAGGAGGATATTGCAGAACCCAAGATAAGGTTCTCTTATCTAATTCCTTATATGGCACTGCGTAGTGCTAATTTAGACTAAGGTCAGGCCAGTTTACTCTCAGGACATACATGATAGTAAATACGCAAGACCAACAGTTTCTGTTTTCTTTGGTTTCTGGCACAGCATGTGTAAGTTCCCAGGCCAGATCTGAGCTGCTGCAGTGACAACGCGTTTCTTAACCTGTTGTACCACAAGGTTTTGCAGTGCATATAAGTTATGTTTACACTCTAGTCTATTAAGTGTGTAAAATAATTCTGTCTTTAAAAAACAATGTACATACCTTAATTTAAAAAATACATTATTGAGAGTTCCTGTCGTGGCTCTGTGGTTACTGAATCTGAGTAGGAACCATGAGGTTGTGGGTTCGATCGCTGGCATCGCTCAGTGGCTTAAGGATCCGGAGTTGCCGTGAGCTGTGGTGTAGGTCACAGATGCGGCTTGGATCCCGCGTTGCTGTGGCTCTGGCGTCGGCTGGCGGCTACAGCTCTGACTGGACCCCAAGCCTGGGAATTTACATATGCTGTAGTTGCGGCCCTAGAAAAGACAAAATAAATAAATAAAAAATAAAAAATACACTACTGCTAAAAAAAAAAAAATGCCATCATGAGCCTTGTGAATAGTAGCAGTAACATCCAAGATCATTGATAACTGGAGTTCCCGCTGTGGTGCCACAGGTTAAGAATCTGGTGTTCTCTGCAGCAGCACAGGTTCAATACCTGGCCTGGTACGGTGCGTTAAGGATCTGGTGTTGCTGAAGCTATGCTGTAGGTTGCAGCTGCAGCTCAGGTGCCTGGTCCAAGAAGATGCATATGCCGAGGGTGTGGCTGAAAAAGAAAAAATACCATAGATCACTGGGGCAAATTATTGGTTTAAAATACTGTAAGAATTACAAAAAATGTGACACAGAGACACAAAGTGACTGAATGCTGTTGGAAAAATGGCACTGATAAACTTGACACAGGGTTTAAATCTGTAAATAAAACAGTATCGGCCAAATGCAGTAAAGCAAAGCAAGGTAAAATAAGGTATGCCTGTATACTTATGTAAATAATGTGTTACTGCTATCAAGAGGTAAAGATAGTTTGCATGTACAGTGTATTCTTTGTAGAACATTTCAAAATGTTCACCATATTCTATAGTTTCACCTCTCAATCTGTAGGTCCTAATTCATATGGAGAACTTCGCAGGAAGTTTTGCAAGAAAAGATTCTCAAGGAAGGGATTCACCAGCATTTTGAGCTTTCAAGACTTAGATTTTGCCATGATATAGCACAGTGGGTCACGAAGTAAAAACTGTATTTGTCTAAGGTAAGGAACATGTCTACCTCTAGGTAAGCCACTCAGTAGGATTTTTCAGAGACGGGTTTTCAATACTGAAAACCACAAATAGTAAAGAAAGGTTATATGTAGTTATGCAAGAAGTGAATACCCCTCCCTATAAAAAAAAACCTTGAGTTGTGTAGTCTTAGTCATTTATAAGGCTAAATTTTTTTAAAGTAGAAAAAAATATAAATCATGAGACAAAATAAGATAGAAGCTTCAACAATATACATGTTCTTTTAAAAGGGTTTTTTTTTTCTTTTTACTTCTGCTGAGAAACTGTTCTAAAGTAACCACGACAATTTTGGTGCTTTGTCCTTACTCAGCTTAAGTTTAGACAACAATACTGTGACCGCCCTGCGGCATATGGAGTTCCTGGGCCAGGGATCAGATCTTTTGTGACCTAAAGCTGCAGCTGTAGCAATCCTGGATCCTTAACCCACTGTGTGGAGTCAGGGATTGAACCTGCATCCCAGTGCTCCTAAGACACTGCGAATCCCATTGTGCCACGGCGAGAACTCCTGGACAAAAAATATTTTAAATGGCTGCTTTTACAAAATGGGCAGAGTTATTTTCAATGGATTGTTCATATGTGAACAACACTTTTATGTTTCGAAAACATTTGTGATTAAAAAAAATAAGATAGAACTAAGCTTTAAATATTTGAAAGTAGCTTGTTTAGAAAACTGATATCAAACTGATCAGCCTAAATGGAATTAGCATTTATGTATATACACAATTTTCCTATATATTAAACACCAATATATGATTAAAATCTTTTTAAAAAATAAAGTACTTCAAAGAAGTTAAGTCCATCAGTCAGTTTTTAGATTGCCCCTTTTCATTTATAAATGACACAAAAATACTTTTTACACAAATTTAAGATGGAAATATTTCAACAGAATGAGACACCACAATGAAGGCTTCATGAATAATTTATTCCATTTGAAGTTTTTTTTGTTTTTGTTTTTTTTAAAAAGTATAAACCTTTTCATTTCCTCAATCACAATTTGTACAACTCAGTGTTATGGCATTCGGCAGCAATAGTGTTTGTTCCTTATTCTTTTTTTGTCACTTAAAAAAAAAAAGCAATTGGACCATATTAAATGTCACTGCTAAACAACAACTTTAAAACGCCCCTTCATAAAGTGACCAAGCTATTTTGAGAGAGTTGATGCTGACATGTCCAGAAATGACATTACAATTTGTAGTTTAAACTCAGTAACTTTAAGGTCCACAGATCCAGTTTACTTTGAAAACTAAAGCTACTTTAAAACTTCATGAATACATCAACCTGAGGAGTATTTTAGGTCCCAAATCCAGTTTTTAAATTAATACTCCAAAAATAAGAAAACATAAAAATTTAAACCACAGTTCTGGGCCCATTAAAACACCAAGAAAAACCGAAAGGTTAAGATTCCTAGCTGATTTTTTGAGGGGTGGAGAGAGACCAAAAAAAGATATATGTCAAAAACATTTTTCCTTAATTTAGACAAACTAAAATCTTAAGAGGAAACCCAGACCAAAACATCACTCATGCAATGTTATATGTATTAATAGACTGATATGCGATGCCATAGTGAATGAGTAGCAAATTATATGATGCAACAGCATTTAAAAACTTCCTTTTAATGTATTCAATTTGAACATTTTAAATAATGTAACATAGTATTTTGATATTACAGTATTAACATAGTGCTTGATTAAAGATCTGCAAATCTTTGTAGTAACACATTAAGTTAAAAAATTACCTCAGAAGGTAAATATGAATGAAGACGAAAGGAGAATATTTTAATACAGTAATCTGTGCCATACTGACAATTGAGTACGAATACGCTGAGGATAGTTGACTAAATAGTAAGAGCTTAATTTTAGTGGTTTAAGAAAAGTTAGAAAGATTTAAAAATTACAGCTACTTTAAAATTTAAAGATTACATATAAGTACACTTGGTGGCCTTCTGGCCAAACAATAAGGTGTACAGAAATTTATTCATACAGTGTTAATTCACAGTCCTGATAACTGAATGGCTTGCATAAGAAAGGTATGGCTAGATGTTTCTCACTGGCTGGAAGCAGACATTATATAACTAATCTTTTTTAAAATGCCAAAATACTTAACTTCCACCCTGCTTTGTAATGGGTAACTGCACAAAAACAGACATTAGCACTGTAACGAAGAAGTCAAGGTACTGGTGATCAATTGGTATAAAGAATATTATTTTGCTTACCTATTTAAACAAAATAAAACTACTCATACTTGTCTGTGACAGTACATTAGTAAGTCAGATCCATCATCCTCCATGAAAGACTTTATTTTTTTTTCTGAAATAAATCTCCTGACCTTTTCTAATGGCTACTTAATAATTTTCTATTTGAGTGTGAATTTGTATATGAAGGGAAGAAAAAAAACTTATCAGTAAATCCTATATATTTGAGGACTATTCCCTGATTCCCAGATAAAAAGGAATTGTATAATGGGTTCCTTCCTTATGGCTCCATATCAAAGAAACTGTCAGGGAATACTTTAAAAATCGGTTTTCAGAGGTGTGGCTACTATAGGCTAGTGATTTTTCAACAACTGAGAATATAGCTTTTATTTTTAAAAGTCACTAATGAGCTAAAATATATAAAAAAGGATACTGTTTTTATAGAAATTCCAAATAAGCATCTTTCCCCTCAAATCTCAGACAAGTTTTTTAAGTCCAGAACAAAACATGCCAACGTAATCTGTATTTGTTAGCATAATTTAAAAACAAATGCAGAATATGATCTTTAAATTTTAACTTCAAAACATGCTGACCACTGGGATTGAATTATAATTTTGAAGAAATGATTGAAAACCTTTGTCACCAATTGTGTTCTCGTTATAGGAAAAACAAGACTTGCTAATGTTTTAATATACACAATTTGAAGAAGTTATATTATTCATAAGAAAATGATATTTAAGCTAAGCATATAATATTTACAAAACAAGTTTCAGTTAAAAAAAAAGTCATACCGAATTGCAGTTTTGTAAATACAATCGATTTTGTCCTTGTAGAGAATTAGTGAACATACAAATTTGGAATTTAGCTAGACTGCTTCCAAGAAAGATAGGTAGACTTGGCGACTGTGAATTCAAGTCAACAATACAGGTAGGAGGCTAACTTGGACTCTCTTGTGAGCAGCACTGTAGAAAGGATTTTTTAGGGGGGGTAAAGCCTGCATAAAAGCAGTTATCTTGGCATGTGCAAACAAGAAGAGGGAAAGCTGTATTGAAGGAAGGGGTGAATTAAAGTCCCTAAAATTCAAGTCCCTTCTTTAGGGAGGTGAGAACCTCCTTGGCATATGCCCTGCCTTAATCTGAGCTGTGTTATAGAAAAGTACAGACTCTAGTGTTTGGGACTGCCATCTCCAAACCAAGAAAATTAAATAAATAAAAAAGGCAAAAGGAAACAGGTTATGTTTAGAAAATGGTTCTTTAACTAGTGGAATAGTCTGAATACCAGAATTCACTGAGAATCTATTTACACCACAGTTTGATTGCACACACACACCCATACATATGCATACTCTCACACACATTCCCAATCTTTAATTTAAAAAAAAAAAAGTCCAACAATCAAGAGTTTCTGCTCTTAAAATAATTTGTAAAATGCCTAGAGCTGGGCTAAATTTCAACCTTATAGCAGATCCTGAAGATAATTTTCATAATTAATAATATTCCCATGCCTAGATGTGCCACTGTCAAAACAAACAAAAAAAATTTAAGCATGTAACATTAAACACCAAAATTAGTTTAAGCATTCAGTAGCAAATGTTTTTCTTGTAAAACTAAGTTTCTTTCACTGGAAATGGCCTGAAATATTAGTCATAGCCCTAAACCATAGTACAAAATATAACTGAAGAATTCTCATTTTATTCTAAGTTAAACCACCTAACAATATCACTTGTATATTGCCATCATGTTATTCTGTAAAGGTGTGATTGATATATAAAATGTTGTTAAGACCCGGTACCTTTTCAATTTATAAACACAGTGAACTTCATTACTGTACATGTACTCTGCAACTACAGCTTAGCTGTAAATCCTCCACACACAATGGTATGGACATTATTCCCCCTCTATCCCCATTAAACTGTACATCAAGACAATACAAATTTACTGTCCCACCCACCCCTTACAAAAAAATAATACTCTAAAAGCAACCCTACTGCAACTTTTTAATTAAGACGATTACATATATTTTAGACCAATTGCTTTAAAGCAAGAAGGCAGTATAAACCTTCTAGGAAAATTTTTATAAAAGAGGTTAAGAAATATAAGACAATTTATACATTTAAAAACTTACAATAAATAAGAGATGCAGGCATTTTTGAATACTAGATACTATAATCCAATACAAGAACATCTTGATGTTCTGAAGCCATATGTTGAAATTCATTGCTCCTCATGTTTCCTTCTCCATGCTTTTAATATTCATTTAACATGACTGGGTGGGTACTATGGCTCATTACTTTTCACAAATACTGTGACCGGAAAAAAAAGGTTAATTTTGCTACGAAAATGTTATAATACGTTTTGTATGATCAGTCATCATCCTAAAGAGTTCAGTATAGTCAATGAAAAATAACAGGGTTACAGCCCCTCCCCCCAAGTCAAAACAATATTTGTTGAAGTAATAAGAATTAGACCGCATCACAAATGACTTTCACTGAGAAGATAACTGTAACTTAATCTTGCAGCGAAATATCTTTTTTCCTTGTTCTTTTCTTGCACAGTTCCATCAAATGAAGATCACAGCATATTCATGATAAAGTTATATAACTGATTCAGCACCACAAAATGAATCGGGAGACATGAGCGTCTGTCCTGGATTGCAGGGTCACAGGTTAGCCAGGAGAGTGCATTGTACTGTTCCAAAACAAACCTGAAAAGCAAGTAAACTGTGTAAGTCATGTATTTACTTACATTATAGATTTTGGAAGCAATTTACAGTGATGGCATCTAAAATTCAAAGTCATTTAAAAAAATTAGTTATGAAATAGAGAATCTTTGGGGAGAGTTAAAAAAAACTAATTTTCATAAGCATTGTTCTCAAAAGTAGATCACACATGTTAGAAAGAAAACTTCTCTTTCTGAATGATAAGTGATTCATCAAAAGATCCAAGGGTACCCAACTGTAAACAACTGCCAAAAATGAGAAAACATATATGGATCAACATTATAGTCTTTCAAAGTTGCAATGGAGAACCCTTCTTGGTCAAAGAGCTGTACCTGAGAACATCTGAAGTCTGATTTGAGTCAAGTGGGTGGGAGTGTTTACTGTGAAGCAGCTCATCAGATTGCACTGAAGGCACGTGGAGGTGCAAAGAGGCCTAAAAAAAAAAAAACACGTAATCAGTCAGCTAATGGAAAAAACTCTGTTGGATTTACATCATTCTCCCAAGGTCTCTTACTTGATGATATACATTTTAGACCTATGTAATGCATGGAGCTGCTATAAACATGTTTGTTCTTCTTTAATTCATTATGTAAGAACATTTTAATCTTTAACTTATGACTCTTCCTTTTTTCAGCTTTATAGTTTCTGAGACCACATACTAATCCTTAAAAAAGGATTTCTAATTATTTTTTAAGTGTAACCTGCCTAGATGTATAAAGTAAATATTAAAAAAAGCACTAAATCGGGAGTTCCTATAGTGACTCAGTGGAAATGAATCTGACCCATATCCACGAGGACACAGGTTCAAGCCCTGGCCTCACTCAGTGAGTTAAGGATCTGGCTTTGCCATAAGCTGTGAAGATGCGGCTTGGATCTGGTGTTTCTGTGGCATAGGCCAGGAGCCACAGCTCTGATTCGACCCCTAGCATAGGAATCTCCATATGCCGCAGGTTTATTTATAAAAAGACATAAATAAATAAGGACTAAATTGATAAACATGAGTAAGTCTCTAGGCTATATAAAACTTAGACTATGCAAATTTACATAGGTCTAGGACTGAAAAAAGAAACAGGAGTAATCATATGCAAATATTTTACTTATAAAGCTATAAATTTTAAGCAAAGCTACTTTTGGTGGTATTGTGAGCACTCTAACATATGGTACAGATGCATTCTTTTGCCCACTCAATTTCACAATAAAGGCTTAGTAACAACTGGCACAGCCTTTTAGATACGGCAATAAACAGTGAAAGAAAGGAATGTGGTACTCTTCTTCACATTTCACTTAAAGTGAATCATTTTGTGTGTAAGTCAATATATATAATACTGTTGAAAACACTTATGACAAGTGATGATATGGACCTCAGAAACTCTTGGTCGGTCTCAGTCTATATACTGTAAAAGATACTAACTCATATTTAAGTGCTCTACAACTGTCATATATGTATAAAATCCTGCATATTCAGAAATATAACCAAAAATGTGTATGTTTCAACTACCTACCCATAAACTCTTGATTTGTAAGCAAAAGTTACATGTGGCAGATGACTACAAATTAAATGAATATAATTAGTACCAGTGCTCTAATTACAATGATAAAAAGATTTTTTAGGCTTCTAGGTAACAACTTTTTTTTTTCCCCCAAGTGAAGAGAAACATACCAGATGGTTTTACTGCCTATGGTACAGAAATAAAATGGGATGTATGAAAACAAAAAGTGAACAAAATTATGGTAAGTTATGCCTTACCTGGTAATTCAGACCAGAAGTTCTAATCTTGTTACACTGTATCTGAGGGTGAATGCCCACTTTACACTATCCTCTCTGCAAATAAATATTGAGTAGAAAAGAATCTGGATAGTCCCTTGGACTTTTTGTAAAGTGGTGTTTCTTAAAAATTTTGTTCTGTGAAACACTAAGGTCATGAACTATTAATAGGTGTTACACAATTCTTTTCCTGTGTATTAAAGTAAGTTTGGGAAATGGTAGGTAAACAGTGTTATTTGCTGCTGTTTTTCGGAGCTTTTAATGTGCATGCATGTATTGTAACAACAAAAGGAGAGCAGAAAGCACGTCTATGACTTCCCAAAGGACCAAGGAACCCTTTGTTTTGTAGAACCTCCAAGGACTATTATGCAGAAACCCTCTGGGGAGTCTGTTCTTATAATGAGTTCTGTGCAGATCATTGTACATATTTTGGAAGGAGAACAAAAGTCATATGCTAAAACTACTACTTTGGCTGACACTCTCTAAATATACTTATTATCTCATTAATAGTCAATTCAAATTAACAGTTCCTGTAATCTTCATGAATGTGCTACAGAAGTTCATGGCTTAATCTCAAATGTCACTAACTCAATGGTATGTGAGCCAAGGGAATCAAGATTGAATAGCAACAGGCTTAAAAGATAGCAACAAGCTTATTGGTGCAAGTACCCATTAAAATATAACCCTAAAAAACTAAAGGATACTGGAGTTCCCATCGTGGCACAGTGGAAACGAATCCGACTAGGAACCATGAGGTTGCGGGTTCGATCCCTGGCTTGCTCAGTGGGTTAAGGACTCGGTGTTGTCGTGAGCTGTGGTGTAGGTCGCAGACACGGCTCAGATCTGGCGTTGCTGTGGCTGTGGCTGTGGCGTAGGCTGGAGGCTAAAGCTCCGATTCGACCCCTAGCCTGGGAACATCCATATGCCATGGGTGCGTCCCTAAAAGACAAAAAAACCCCAAAAAACTAAAGGATACTATCGAACTTTTACCCTACAAAGAAAAATCAGGAGGCAAGTAGTAAACATGATTTATGGAATAAATCAGTCAACTTCTGGTGGGTTTATATAAGTGAAATCAGATCTGAATTTGTTATTTTGGAATAGTAGCAGCAGCAGCAGTAACAAATTCTAAGTTTTCACAGTTCATTTTACCATTTTATAATTTGTCTCAACCTTATTACATCACTGCTAGTGAATTTATTTTGATAAATCACTATGGGTCTGAGAATCTCTTTACTTGAAAACCACTCAATAGTTTTAGCAAAGCATTTTACACAAAGCTAGAAAGCTTTTATAAGGAGGGAGTAAATGGATCTAAATATCAAATACTCTTACAATAATTATGAAGCCTTTAATTCTCAAAATAATGAGGAGTGCGGTATGATGTAATTCAGAGAATAACATATAATCACTAGAAGATCCAGGTTTTAATCTTGAGTCTGCTACCAATTTATGACTTTGGACAAATGAGTTTTTCCAAACTTTTGATATGTTCACCAAGAAAATGAAAAGGTTAGACAAAAGGTGATAAAAGGTTTCTCTCAGGTCTAAACTTCTTTCTATATATGCAGCTAAAAATAATTAAGAGTAAGGTCCCGGAAATTTACTTAAAGTTAATTAAAAGTTTAAACTTACTATGAATTTAAAAATTATAGAGTCGTTTCTTAGGTAGAGTATTCTCTTTGTGATTATTGTCTAAAGAGCTGTACATGGCAATGCATTTACGACCTTAGACAAAAACTACAAGACTTAAAAAAGCCACTTCTATATTTCTTAGGCCTTAAGCTGTCATTACTTAGGAACTGGCAGGGGGGAGGGTGAGGGAAGCAATACCTTAAGAAAAAGGGGACACTGATATTGTGCTTGAGGACATGCTGACCAGAACCAGTCAGGTAAAGGACCCGCTTTGGCAGTTGATACAAAGTAACCAAGGGCCAATGGTTGCTGAAGAATATTAGTTACTTCATCATGAGATTCTGTTGAAAGTAGCCGATCAGTACCCTGACCCTGAAAAAGATAAAATTAAAAATGTTAGTTCATGTGATATACTAAGGCACTAGCTATAAATACAGAATGGTTTATGTCAGTCTCCTTATAACTTCAATTTTAGAAAATACTGAAGGATATAAAAAAAAAATCAGTTGCTATGTATCAAAATTAGTAATAGCTTTCAATAGTCAGTTTTAAGAGGTGCAAGACAAAATGAATGTACAAACTATTTAACAAGTATATTATTAGGTCAAGCCCATGTTCTCTGTGTGTGTGTGTGTGTGTGTGTGTGCGTGTGTGTACAAACCTTTGTAGATGACAAAAAAAATACAGAATGTTTAATACAACTTCTCACTTATTTCCTAATATTCCCTTCTCAACTAACTCCTGACCACACTCCAATCCAAAAAGTGGTTTATATTTAGCTTTGTTCATCTAGCACTGTCTATAAAATGGAGATAATAGAGTTCTAGAAAGCATTATAGCAACATGAAGAGACAACTATTAAATGATGCTCACATCGTTTAAATTAATCAATGCATTCCTTGGTATTTATTTTATGGAAATATATAAAAAGAACAAAAATGAGATGCATGGAAATGTTCACTGTAATATTACCTACAACTGAAAAAAACCCAAAATATTTAAATGGTCAACATTCTGGGAATGATATAAAAAATTATGGTAGAACAACAATGGAACATTAAAAAAGTGCTTACACTTTTTTTTTTTTGTCTTTTTGTTTTAGGGCTTCACTACAGCATATGGAGGTTCCCAGGCTAGGGGTCCAATAGGAGCTGTAGCCGCTAGCCTACACCAGAGCGAGAGCCACTCAGGATCCGAGCAGCATCTGCAACCTATACCACAGCTCACGGCAACGCCCAATCCTTAACCCACTGTGCGAGGCCAGGGATCGAACTCGTGTCCTCATCAATGCTAGCCGGGTTTGTCAATTGCTGAGCCACAATGGGAACTCCCGTTTACACTTACTGAAAGCTGCAACATATGGAATGAAGGTAATTTGCTAAAAATAAAAATGGTTTTATTAAAGTGGTAAGATTACTGGTGCTCTTCCTT
>PVHT020001179.1:148912-209281 GCA_004024745.2 Catagonus wagneri
AAAAAAAAAAGGGGGTAATTGGTCAATATTTTTTCTGTTCTTATAAGAAAATTAACTATTTCCTTTATGTTCCTTTTTTTGGTTGCACCAGTGGCATGCAGATTTCCTGGGCCAGGATCAAACCCACACAACAGAAGTGACCTCCTGAGCCAGAGCAGTGACAACCCTGGATCCTTAACCCACTACGCCACCAATAAATCCCTCTTTATGTTCCTTGTCACAGCCCCAATATGAATGGCAGCTCTTAAAGAAATAGTGATTCTCAGATAATATAATCCTATACTGCAATAGAAACTATCATGAAGTGGCAGGAAAACTACAAAAGAAGGACTAATGACAAGTAGCCTAGAAAATATGAAGTCAGAGAAAGAACCTTAGAGACCCTCTTAAGGTCAATGTATTCATATCTCTAAGACAGAAGTACATGACTATACTGCTGTAATGGTCTTGCTAATTTTCAAGGGAAAAAAGTGTTCTATTTCATTGATGTAATGCATTTATGAAGTTAACGAATGACATTTAGATAAACTGAACTTTTGTAACAGAGTTACCTTGCCAGCATCACCTCCATGGGGGTAATGAGATCCTGGAGAATGAACAGGTGATCCCGTTGGAGATGCAGGAAGAATATTAATGATATCAGGGTCAAGATCATCTGCTGTGTCTAATAAATCAAAGATACCCATTCCATCAGCTCCATCTACACAGAAGGAAGAAAAAAAATTAATTACTCCATTTTTCATAAACCGTGGTCATATATAGGACATTGTTAAAATAATGAATTTTAAACAAAATGAGTTAATTTAATCAACATCTACTGAATGTCTACCATATGCCAGGCATTGTGCTAGGAGTCAAATAATCAATTATGCATAAACTAGCATGTAGTGGTCTGAATAAGGCCCCCCCTCCCCGCTGCAAGATGTCCACATCCTAATCCCAGGAATCTGTGAATATGTTACCATAAAGAACTTTGCAGATGTGATCAAGCTAAGGATCTTGAGATGGGGAGGTTATTCTGGCTTATCCAGGTGGGTCCAATGTAATCACAGGGGTCCTAATAAGAGGGAGGCAGTACGGTTAGAGTCAGTGAAGATGTGACTGTCCTAAACTGCTGGCGTTGAAGATGTAAGGGACCATGAGCAAGAGGTGTGGGTGGTCTCTAGAAGTTGGCAAAGGCAAGGAAGCAGATTCTCCCTCCAGAGCCTCTAGGAAAAACCAACCCTGCAGACACCTTGACTTTATAGCCCAATAAGACTGATTTTAGACTTCTGAGATATAGAACTGTAAGATAATAAATGTATGTTGTTTTAGGCCTCTAAGTATATGGTAATTTATTACAAGCAGCAATAGGAAAATAATACAAATGCTGGGAGTGGAAAACATTTAAAATGAGAGAATTCTCTGGTCACTTGTGATGGAGCATGTTAATGTGAAAAGAGAATGTATACATGTATGTGTGACCAGGTCACCTTGCTATGCAGCAGAAAATTGACAGAACACTATAAATCAGCTATAATGGAAAAAATAAAAATCATTTTAAAAAATGAATTTGTGACATTATTAAGTAAAATACTCAAGTTACTGTATAACACACTAAAAGAGAATAATAACCACACTTGTGAATTATTTCTCTTCTACTGAAATGTAATCTATAAATTCACCTAGAAAAATTATATCCCTACTCTGGCAGTTTGTATAAATTACTATATTATTTTGGCAAATCAAAATAGAAAAGAGATAAGCAATGAGATCCTGATGTATAGCACTGAGAACTGTACCTAGTCACTTATGATGGCGCATGATAATATGAGAAAAAGGAATGTATTATGTGTATGTGCGACTGGGTCACCTTGCTGTAACAGTAGAAAACTGACAGAACACTGTAAACACGATTTAATGGAAAAAAATAAAAATCATTAAAAAAAAGAAAATAAAAAATGAACTGCAAAGTTTATGTAGAGGTTATTAGCATAAACTTGTACAAATATTTTATGATTAATGTTGCCTTAAACTAAACATTTATGGGATAATTCATAGTACCAGTTCTGATAATAGTGAGGTAGAAAAATGATTTTATTAGTTTCCTATTGTACTTTAACAGATTACGACAAACCTGTTGAATTGAAACAACAAACCTTATTCTCTTATAGTTCTGAGGTCAGAAATCTAAAATCAGTTGTATTGAACTGAAACAAAAGTTTTGGTCATTAGGCTAAAATCAAGGTACTGGCAGGGCTTTGCTGTCCCTGGAGGCTCCAGGGGAAAAATCTGCTTCCTTCTCTTTTCCAGCATCTAGAACTATATTCCCTGCATTCCTTGGCCCATGGCCCCTTCCTCGATCTTCAAAGGCAGCAGCATAGTCTTTCTCTCTGACTTTACTTTTTTTTGCCACACCCACAGCATGTGCCAAGTTCCTGGGCCAGGGACTGAAGGAGCACGGCAGTTGGCAGCTGCAACCTGTACCACAGCGGCAGTAACACTGGATCCTTAACTCACTGTGCCATACAGGAACTTCCCTGGCTTTATTTCTTTACTTCCCTCTGTTTTCATCCTGTTTGTCTTTTCTTGTTGTTGTTTTGCCACACCCATGGCACGTGGGACTGAACACACGCAACAACTACAAACCAAGCCATAGCAATGACGACACCGGATACTTAATCCACTGAGTCACCAGGGAACTCCTGTTCTCTTTTGTGTATAGTCAAACATCCCTCTGTCTCCCTCTTATAAGGATATATATGATTGTATTTTGGGTCCACCTGCTAAAGCCAGGATAATCTCTCCATATCAGGATCCTTAACTTAATCTGATCTGCAAAGTCTTTCCCCTCTCCCCCCATGTAAGGTAACATTCACAGGTTTCAGGAATAGTCACAGGACACAGGTGTTTTTGGAGGCATTATCCATATATATAATCAGCCATAATCATCCATATTTATTTTATATTTGCAAACCTTTACAGAACAATTCACGTACCATTGTTGGGATTAAAAGCTAAGTCCAAATTTTCAGTGGTATAAGTAGCTGAAGCTACTTGCACAGAAGCTGAAGTAGGAAACACAAGTATATGAGTACATGATGTATCCTGTGGGGTATTTAGCTGAGAGGTCTGCATGTTTAGAGTGGTGCTTCTTCCAAATACAGAACCAGTTGACACAGAATCTGAAAAGAAAATGAAAGGCACGTTTTCTTTTAATGAATGAAAAATAGATTTTACATAAAACTTAGAAACTTAAGTGCATAAAGAATTAAATCTGGTATAAATTAAAAGATAGCTAACCTGGCATAATAACAAAAGAGCCTTGGGGTTCCATTGCTACCAAGCAAGCACTGAGAATGCTGGGAGAGTCTGCAGCAGATATACCACACATTCTACACATGTCTTTGAGTCTTTTACTTAGAGACTGCAAGTTTCGACGACTCAGCAAACAGCTCCAATCTGTGGGTATCAACAATAAAAAAATAATAATACTAATACCCAAAGTACAAACATTGTTAACAATCTATACAACAAAAGTTAAAACATAATGGTTTTAAAATTAATATATTCCTCAAACAAGAGTCATCAAGTCATCTCTTACTGCTTTTATTAAGTAATAAAAGCACAATTTTACCTTTTAATTCTCCATGACCAATCCTTCCTAGACGGCCAATCACAACTCTCCATGGTAATGAACTCATTTGTACAAGTCCTAAGCACCACTCCCAAAGTTTCTGTAGACCAAATCTTCTGGCAGATCCTTTTTTCCGACGAGCCCTGTTGTATGGAAAAAAGACAGCCACCAATATTTTTAAAATTCATATGATGACATTTCAAAAACAGCTCAAATTTGTGAAAAACTGGTCCCTTCATTTTAATGCTTGATATTTTTTTACACAAGTCCTAAGCAAGAATACACATAAAATCATAGATTTGGCATGCTAGTTTTGTATTTTTTTGTAATACACATTAAAATATACAGTTATAATAAAAACAGTCCACAAACCACCAAAATACACCAGAAACACTGCTCTTCACCAGAAATTAGCAAATTTTTTCTTTAAAAGGCCAGTATTTTAACTTGTAGGCCAGCAAGGTTCTCCTGCAACAATTCAGCTTTGCTGCTGCAGCATGAAAGCAGCCATAGACAAAAGATGAACAAATGAATGTGGCTAGATTTGGTCCATGGGCGAGAGTTTGCCAACCCTTGCTTCATACTTTAAAGATCTAAGAATATCAAACAAAAAACCCCAACGCTTCTCAGAACAAACAACACTGTTGCGTTTTCTCCATGCATGTCTTTTATTAGGCAAGAACACAAAATAAGTGCTCTGTGGCTGAGCAACAGTAGCTACCATTTATCGAGTACTTAAAATACACCAAGCATTATGCCCAATTTACATGTAATACCTCACTGCATCCTAACAATGAGGCAGATAAAATTATCCTCCTAATTTTACAGAGAAGCTAGAGCTCAGCTGGATAAAGTAGTCTTCTCAAGATCACACAGCCAGTAAGTGTGAGGATTGGAAATTTGAACCCAGATCTCTGTGACTCTAGAGCTGAACTCCTTAATCATCATCTCACTTCTACTTTCAGTAAAATGACAATTTGTCTTGTATTAGGAAGGTGGTATTATTCTTTTTCAATTCTTTCTCATCCTTCACAGATAAGCTTACTCTTTCCAGAGCTCGATTAGCACAACTCTCATTTTTTAAAAAATCAAAACTATATCAAGGAAATAAGGTATGAATAACTGCCTGAAGGTTTCTAAGTTAGTCTGTAAATCTTTTATAACCAATAACATAAAATCAATGTTTCTATATTGTTTCTTCAGCACCACTATAATCTAATAATCATTAGATATTTTTTCAAATAACCAACTTCTAAAAAAAAAAAGAACATTTATATAAAAAGAAGAAAATAAAGACTAGAACCAAACTTGAAAATTAAAAGTTACTTCGTGGACTTTTTAAGTTCTCTTAGGCAGTGTCTGTTAGCCCCGAAATATGTTATTGGAAGTGTGTACCAAGTGATAACCTTATATGAGGCTCATCCGTTGTGACCTATTAGTTATAGCATTCATGAATAACTTGCGCTTGATATCTAACTACTATCAAGAAGAATTCTATACCAAGTGCTGGTAAAGATATTGGCTAACAGCATCTGTCATTCATTGCTGGTGGGAATGCAAAGTGGTACAGCCAATCTGGAAGATAATTTGGCAGTTTTTTAAAAATTAAACATGCATTTCCCATAGGATAACAATTCCTCTATTATTACACAAGAGAAAAACATGTCTACACACACACACAAAAAGAATTCTACATGGACTTCTCTTGTGGTGCAGTGGGTTTAGGATCTAGCATTGTCACTGCAGTGACTTGGGCACTGCTTTGGCTCAGATTAGATCCCTACCCCGGAACTGCCACATGTCATGGGTGTAGCCAAAAAAAAAAAAAAATTCTACAAAGAAGGCCACTATTTTCAGAGTACACTCCAACATTTTAGTGAAGGAAGTCATTCTGTTTATTAGGGACTATATTTTAGATGGAATATGAGAAAGTAAACATTCTAAAATACTAGATTTTAATTTGCACAGGACCTTATAGTTTCAAAATCTGTTAGGCTAAAATCATTACCTCAAGGTTTATAACATAGAATTTAGAAACTTTAATCTTTATTGTCTATGTAATAGAAATTATTCAAATTATTTATAATTTTTTTTTGGTTGCACCGTTGCATATGGAAGTTCCTGGGTCAGGGACCGAACCTGTGCAACAGCAGTGACCCGAGCCACTACGGTGACAATGCCAGATCCTTAAACCCACTGTACCACAAGAGAATACCATAAACCATTCTCTATTCATTAAAAATAAAATATAATGTGTATGAATTTTTTTAAATAGGGTGATAAAATGATACATATAAGGAAATAAGAGTACCTATTTGGGACATCAATGTTAATAATACAAGTTTCCAGAAGTTCTCCATATAGATCTGTGCAAGATGCAAGAATCCATCTTTGATCATGTGACAAACAGTAGCCCACAAAAAGTACATTATATTTCTGTCCAGCTTCTCCAAATGTCTCTCCTAGCTCTGTCTGTTTATCTTTCACTGGAGCCAGAATAAAAGGAGGTGTATAAAGTCGAATACACTCTGGTCTCTATAAAATAAAGAAATTAAGTTACCATGGTACTATATAATTATAGAAAAAACTGTTATTGAAAATAAGACATATATATATATATATACATACACATATATACACACACATCCATAGAGAGTGTGTGTGTTAGATAATTGAAAAATGAAAGCTAAAGAGAGATCTGTACTTAGTTTGGCGTAAAAACATAAAATGTAGTCATTCGATAACTTTGGCCATGGAAAACATACTTACATCAGGACTTTTAAGAGCAGTTTCCATGGCTAAACCTGGACCAAAACCAGTCAATGTTTTCACATTGGTTGATGTTGGAAGTGGTCTCCGACACTGGGTAAAGGCCGAAAAAGCTAGGGATTTTAAATGCTGGGTATAGATTTGCCTATCTTCATGCTTCACAGGTTGCAACAGGTACTGACAAGGAACAATCTAAGAATTATAAACAAATATTACAAATGTTAAGCTTCCAACAAGAGAATTAAAGAACTATAGGTCGAAAACTCTAAAACTTTCAGTATGAAATTTAAACTAGGGAGTTCCCATCGTGGCGCAGCAGAAACGAATCTGACTAGGAACCATGTTCAATCCCTGGCCTTGCTCAGTGGGTTAAGGATCCAGCGTTGCTGTGAGCTGTGGTGTGTAGGTCGTAGACATGGCTCAGATCTGGCATTGCTGTGCCTGTGGTGTAGGCTAGCAGCTGTAGCTCCAATTAGACCCCTTGCCTGGGAACTTCCATATGCCGCGGTGCAACCTTAAAAAGAAAAACAAACAAACAAACAAACAAAAACACTAGGGAGTTCCCACTGTGGTGCAGTGGAAACGAATCCAACTAGTATCCATGAGAATGCGGGTTCGATTTCTGTCTTCACTCAGTGGGTTGGGGATCCAGCATTGCTGTGGCTGTGGTATAGGCTGGCAGGTGTAGCTATAGCTCCGATTCGACCCCTAGCCTGGGAACTTCCATATGCCTCAGGTGCAGCCCTAAAAAGCTCCCCCCCACAAAAGACACATTTAAATTTAAGATGATAATCTAGTGAATTATATTCTTATCTATTATATAGACTTTGTTTGTTTTTTAGGGCCACACCTTTGGCATATGGAAGTTCCCAAGCAAGGGGTCAAATCAGAGCTGCAGCTGCCAGCCTATGCCACAGCTATAGCAATGCCAGATCCAAGCTGTGTCTGCAACCTATGCCACAGCTCACAGCAACACTGGATACCTAACCCACTGAGCGGAGCCAGGGATCAAATCTGCGTCCTCACAGATACTAATCGGGTTCATTACTGCTGATCTACAATGGGAACTCTTATTACACAGATTTTTAATAAACAGTCAATTTTACTAATGGGATATGTAAAAAGCTTTAAATGTTTCTACATAGCAGTTACACTGTTTACTACTGCCACTGACTACTACTATTATAGTCTATAAGAAGAATTCAAATTCTCTGCAAACAATATGGTTAATTTCTCTCTACTTTCCCTTGCAACCTGTCTTATTTAGAACTCTAGCTTTTATCAGTCCATTTTTTTTTTTAATTCAATTTTCTGTTTATTTTGGCCATGCCCGCAGCATGTGGAAGTCCCCTCGCCAGGGATCAAACTCACGCCACAGTAGCAGCACAAGCCGCTGCAGTGCCAATGCCGGATCCCTAACCTGCCAAGTCACACGAGAACTCCACCTCTATTCCTAATTTTCCTAATTAAGCTTATACATTTAAAAATTAGTTTAGAAAAATAACACAGGAGAAACATACAATGTACTTAAAGCAATCTTTTTATTCTCCATTATCACTGTGGTATGATCACAAGGTTCTTTTATAAACTCTCTAAAATTTCTGTATTATAAATATCACTTGAAGTAAAATCAATAGAACCTGACTTTTAGAAAATCAATTTGGATACAGAATAGTAGCTCTGAAATTTCTGTCAACATTAAAATATTTTATATAAATTTAACTTATTAACATTTATCATTCTTACCTGTACAGAAACAGTGCTCTTAATGTGAGGAGGAAGAGTTTGGACCATTTCCAGAAAGCATCGAAGTAACCCCAAAGTCCACACATTAGAAGAATTGGTGCTCTCATCTTTATTTTCATATGTAAAAGGATCAATTATATAAACAACAATTGCAGGTGGATAAGTGACTGCATGTGAATCACCATCTGTGGGAATGCCCACTTTATCCCGATCCATTGTGCTAAAATTTGAAGTAGAAATAAAGGCAGTTAGGGAAAAAGTTGTACTGTTCTTTCCTTTGATGTAATAGCCTCAAAGCATGTTCTTAATACCCTTTCCACATTTTTGGGGGGGAGGGAAAGGAGTATTAATAGCTTCTCTGAAAATGAGGGACATCTTTCTCTTTAAAGAGAACAATAAATGTTCACAATTTCATGGTATACAAAGAATCTACGCATTAAGAAATCTTGCATTAAAAAAAGAAACAGAATTCTTAAAACCACAGAGTATCAGAAATGTCAGAGAGCTTAGTGATTAAGTGATTAAACCTAGACAGGGAGTTCCCATTGTGGCTCAGCGGTTAACAAACCAAAGTAGTATCCATGAGGACACAGGTTAGATCCCTGGCCTCACTCAGTGGGTTAAGGATCCGGTGTTGCTGTGAGCTGTAGTATAGGTCGCAGACGTGGTTTGGATCCTGTGTTGCTGAGGCTGTGGTGTAGGCTGGCAGCTACAGCTCCCATTCGCGACCCCTAGCCTGGAATCTCCATATGCCGTGGGTGTGGCCCTAAAAAGACAAAAAACAAAAAAAACCTGAGACATAGTTAAGTTAAATGAATTGCTCAAAGATTACAAGACTGGCTAGAAGCAGAGCTTGACCAGAAAGAAACCAATTTTCTAGACTTAGTCTATGTTTACTACATTTTTACAACATATACATTCATTTCATATTTCATAACTTCAATGGTGATTAAGCGTCATTCTTTGACAGTGATATGCTTTTTAAAACTCCAAATCTATTCAGCATGTTCAAGATGGATGGCTTTATGCTGAGTAATTAGTAATTTTTTTTTTTTCCTTTTTAGGGTCGCACTCTTGGCATATGGAGGTTCCCAGGCTAGGGGTCTAATCGGAGCTGTAGTTGCTCAGCCTGCACCACAGCAGAGCAACGCCAGATCTGAACTGAGTCTGTGACCTACACCACAGCTCATGGCAACACTGGATCCTTAACCCAGTGAGTGAGGCCAGGGATCAAACCCACAACCTCTTGGTTATTAGTCAATTCATTTCCGCTGTGCCAAAACTGGAATTCCTGTGATTTTTTTTTTTTTTTCCGGTCACACCTGTGGCATGAGGAAGTTCTGGGGCCATGGATCAAACCTATCCCACAGCAGCAACCCAATCCACAGCAGTGACAATACCAGATCCGTAACTCATGAGCCACCAGGGAACTCCATTAGTGTGTTTTTAATCACAAAAATGAGTATAATTTGGGGCAAAACTGAATCCAAGGAGCTGAAAGATATAACCAAGCTCAGGATAACTTAACCTATAAATCAAAAGGGAATACCTTCTTCATAAAAGAATAAAATCTATCCTCATCACTGATGTCATTAACTCAAGTATTTGGAAGTATTTTGTCAAGCACATAATATACATTATATCCTACTGTTCCCATTTTACAGGTAAGAAAATACACTCAAAGTGGTTAGGTAACTTTCCTAAAGACACATATCCAGTAAATGGCAGAGCTAAGATTCAAATCTCAGTATGACTCTTACGCCTCTGAACAGGCTCATTCAATCTCATTCAAGAGTGATTTCTAATCACCAGAGTGATTTCTACTTGACAGTATGTCACAGAACAGACTGAAACATCGTAATCAAGGTATAGTTGGACTAAATGATCTCCAAGGTCTTCATCCCCACCCTGAGATTTTATGATAAAGGAATCTATGATAAAGACTTTATGAAGTCGTTATAATTTGATATGTAAAATATTCCACATTGTAAAAACTAAAATTTCAAGGATAACACCAAAGAGCTCTTTATGTTCTTAGATAAGAAGCATCATATATCTATATTTCTGCAAAGATTAATATGTTTAAAGATACCTTTCAGACACATCAGGATGTGGCTGAGTGGGAAGCGAAGATGACTCTCCAGAAATCCCAGTTGTTTGCAGAGCTGATGATGGCTGCCCTCCTAGCTGGCCATTCTGAACTGCAGTCGCTTGTGAAGACATGGATCCTGCAGCACTACTTGTCATACTGCTAAAGGGTGGAAATGAAGGTAGTTTATTTGATGATATTCCACTATTCAAGTTGGAGGATGATGAAGATGAAGCTGAAGTTGTGGTCAGAGTTGAATTAGCTGTGGCAACTGAAGAAGACAGGGCAACACCTGAAGTCACTGTCATGGTGCTGCTTGCTGCAGACGTTAGGGTGGCAGACGGAGTATTAGCATTTCCAGCACTTGTCATGTGAGGTGGAGTAATCAGAGACTGACTTGTAGGGGCAACTAAATTTGGCTGGGAAAGTAGAGAGCTGTCCAATGGCTGGGAAGCAAGATAAGGACCTAAAGACAATAAAAACAGGCAGGGTATTTAATTCTTTATTTCACTGATTAGTACTTTATTTATTCTACTATGTGAATAATAACATCTAGTTGATACTTTTTTTGGTAATTACCCTCCCCCTAAGCTGCTTGCTAACGGTGGAACAAATATTAGCTATTTTCCCTGGAAAGTGAAAAAATAAATTTTAAATGGAATTGAAACAGTAAACCAATTTATACAAAATAAAGAAATGGTTTCCATGAAACACAATAAAACTATATTTCCTAGGCATTATTAATTAAAGGGACATAACAGTATCTAATATTTTTCATTAAACCATTTAAAGACTGGCTAGGCCACAAGTTAAATAAGTGGTGACTACACTGGGCGCTAATTAAATATAAAATGGAGGAATACTATCAGGTGGGGTTCAAATTATAACAATGTCTGATGAGATTTAATGTTTTGGTTCTGTGTCTCTTTGGCTGAAGTCTAAAGCAAGCCCACCGATATTTAATTCAAGGGTATTAAAAACAAGTCTTGGAGTTCCCTGGTGGCCTAGCAGTTAAGGATTCAGCACTGTCAACGCTGTGGCTCAGGTTCAATCCCAGGCCCAAGACAGGAACTTCTGCATTCTGCATACTGCGGGCATGGCCAAAAAAAAAAAAAAAAAAAAAAAGAACAAGTCTCTTGGGGGAACTACAAGTTGTTTTCTCTAAACCATTAACAACTCATGAATGTTAATATTAATAAATTTAAAAGCTCAAATCATCAGATCTTAAACAACCAACAATTGTTTATAACCCACAATTTCCTCCTACTTGATGGAGGAAATGATCAACAAACTTTTTCTATAAGGGTCACACAATAAATTTATTTTTTTATTTTTTTTTCTTTTTGCCTTTATGCAGAGCCACACCCGTGGCATATGGAGGTTCCCAGGCTAGGGGTCTAACAGGAGCTGTAGCTGCCGGCCTTCGCCACAGCCACAGCAACGCGGGATCCGAGCTGTGTCTGTGACCTACACCACAGCTCACGGCAACGCCGGATCCTTAAACCCACTGAGCAAGGCCAGGGATCGAACCCGCAACCTCATGGTTCCTAGTCGGATTCGTTAACCACTGAGCCACGAAGGGAACTCCATACAATAAATATTTTTGGCTTTGCAAGTCAGTCTCTGTCACAACTGCTTGGCTTTGATCTTGCAGCACAAAAGGACCCAAAGACAATCTGTAATAAATGAGCATGGCTGTGTTCCATTACTTTGCTGAAAGTGCCCTTATGCAATAAACACAAATTTAATACCTAGGTCATATCTGCAGACTTGTGCATAAAGCTTGAGTTTAGAAAATGCTTCATTGTTACCATCAGCTGCCTGAGAAAACCATTCTGCTACCAACTTTTCTGATAGTTTCTTTGATGCAGTAGATCCAACTCTCATGATCCCATCCGTCAATAGTCGAGAAATAGGCCTATGTTGACCCAATCGACAGGACTACAAATATACATATGGAAATTAGAATTAATGAGTTTATTATAGTTTTTAGTACATATCATAAAATAAAGCAATTAAGCTATATAAACTTTATCATTTATAATTAACATTTGGAATAAAAATATAGAGTAAAATGTCACCACAGATCTTCTTACTTTTTACATTAGAAATCCATTAAATTTCTATCAAAATTATAATATCTCCAATGAAATAAAGTACCTAGAAAATAATGGCACTATAACCATGTAGTTTGAAAAGTGAAAACTTGCAGAATACAGAAATAATGGCATAAATATGTAATCATTTTAAGTTGTACATCTACCCCAATTCGTGTATATGAATACATATATCCAGCTTTCCCTTCAGTTCTGCAGCCCACTGATACTAATTACAAAAAGCCCCATCTTGAGTAAATTTGCAATACTAGATTAAGAAAATTTAGATGATAGATTTAAAGGCTTTAATAACCTAGTATGAATAGTGAATCTCTAAAAGGTAAATAGATACACAATATCTTCCCAAACCTACTAAACTGTGGAACTTTTTCCTGGCAAGATTTTACACGACTAGTGTTCTAAAGAACACTCTTTGGAAATATTTACTTTCACAAAACACACTACAGATACCTTACAATTAAGTGGAACATTAATGAGGAACTAAACCAGCACAATCTAACAATTCAGATTACAAAAGAAATTAAATGTTATGACTAGATTTCCAAACATCCATTGGAAAAGGAAGATACAGCCAGCCCTTCATATCTTTGGTTTCCATATTCACAGTCAGACCTTCATATCTTTGTGGTTTCCATATCCAAACCATATATTTGGTTTCCAATCATGGATCAAAAATATACCAAAAGAAAAAAAAAATCCAGGAAGTTCTAAAAAGCAAAACTTTGCCATGTCTAACTATTTACATACCATTAGGTATTATAAGTAATCTAGAGATGATTTAAAGTATAAGGGAGGATGTGTGTAGGTTATATGCAAATAGTACAATTCTACTTAAGAGACTTGTGCATCCATAGATCTTGGTATCTGCAGGGGAATCCAAGAACCAATACCCTGAGGATACTCAAAGATGACTATATAATGAGGTAAGAATTTATGTTCCAGAGTACTTAAAATTTGTAGTCATTGCACTCAGTGATGGAGACAACATAAGAATTATAGCTTAAAAGATCAGCCAAAAATTTCAGAAATAAAATAGATCCTAGGCCTATCTTAGCTTAATATTCTACATATGAGGAAAGTACGGCCTACTGTTGGCACCTGAGGTTCTAGAGAATCAAGATTAGAATTTTTTTTTCTTTTTTTAGGGCAGCACCTGCGGCATATGGAAGTTCCCAGGCTAGGGGTCGAATCAGAGCTTCAGCTGCCAACCTATGCCAAAGCCACAGCAATACCTAATCCTAGCCACATCTGTGCGACCTACACTGCTGCTCACAGCAACACCAGATCTTTAATCACTAAGCAGGGCCAGGGATCGAACCTGCATCCTCATAGATACTACCTGGGTTTGTATTTGAACTCCTAGAATTTTTAAAAATGTAATTTTCCCTCTAGCCACTTAATAATGCTACCCTTTGTTTCAGAAAAAAAGGTTATCTTAAATGGCATATATATGCTCTCAATGTTTTTCCCTCAATATGGTGATTTCTACCATGACCCATCTTGCACATACATCTAACAAAGGGTCTGGGTCAAAGCTGTAAAAAATGTAACTGCCTCGTATGAGAACTAAACATCTAGTCTGACATCATTATTATTCTTTACCAATCAACTGAAATGTCCAGTATATTTTATATATAAATATATAAATCATAACATAGTTTTAAAATGCCTCCTCTTTTTAAGAACCTACCTCATATATTGCAGTAAGATCCCTAAAAAAGCTTTTGGCTCCATTTAACAAGGCTTCATTTTCTGGACATAGTACAACATAGGCTATATCTCTTTGAGATCCATAGGGTTCCAGCATAAGTCTCTCCCAATGAGGGAGAGCAAATGGAGAAAGCACCAGAAAATCAAAATCATAACCCAACAAAAACGTGGGGATTGGCAGTGGTTCTGGGGATTCATCAGTTCCTAAATAAGAAAAGACATATTTTAAGAAAGAGTTACTGAAGTCATTAGTGGTAAAAAATATTTAATTAAAGACAAAACTACCTAAAGGCCAGTGACTGAGACTTTCAGTTAGGTATTTGCTAAATGATCTTTTATAAAACATGTGACTTAGATCTTTTATAAACATGCAAAAAATTAATCTGAACAAAAAACTTATCAGTACAAAAGAAAATATGTAAGTTTTTAAAAAATTATATTGGTTTCAGGTGTACAACATAGTGATTTGAAATTTTTATACATTATGTATATATTATATATACAATTTTTATGCATTTTATATATTAATCACCACAATAAAACCAGTTAGCATCTGTCACCAAAAAAAGCTGTTATAACATTACTGACTACACTCCCTATATGTACATTACATCCCATGAATAGTTTATTTTATAGCTGGAAGTTTGTACGTCTTAACCGTCATTTTATTTGAATAAACGTGAACTATGGAAAGTCTTTTATTTTTTTGTCTTTTTAGGGCCCCATCCACAGCATAGGGAAGTTCCCAGACTAGGGGTCAAATCAGAGCTGCAGCTGCTGGCCTACACCACAGCCACAGCAACTCGGCATCAGAGTTGCTTCTGCAACCTACACCGCAGCGCATGGCAATGCTGGATCCTTAACCCAACTGAGCAAGGCCAGGGATCGAACTTACATCCTCATGGATGCTAGTCGGGTTTGTTACCACTGGGCCACAACGGGAACTCTTGGAAAGTCTTTTTAAGTGTAACATAAAACCTGTCCATTTAAAAACTGATTAATCTGACAATATAAATTTTAAATGTGGCACGAAAAAACATTCTAAACAATGCCAAACAATTAAAAACAAATTGGGAAGAAGATTTGCAATGCAATAGCAAAAGGTTAATTTCCTTACCACAGAAAAGGGACCCATTAAATCTATGAGAAAATAATCAACATCCTAACAGAAAAATGGGTAAAGGATATAAACAAAGTTTACAGAAATAGAAAGCCAGTATCTACCCAGCACTCTACTGAGAAGGGTTTGCAGAAATAGGCATTTTATTGGTGGGAGTTTAAACTACTGTTAAAGAGAATAATTTAGCAGTATTAAAAAAAAAAAATAAACGAGTTCCTGTCGTGGCTCAGAGGAAACAAATCTGACTAGCATCCATGAGGACACAGGTTCAATCCCCGGCCTTGCTCACTGGGTTAAGGATCTGGCGTTACTGTGAGCTACCGTGTAGGTTGCAGATGCAGCTCGGATCTGGCGTTGCTGTGACAAAGGCCAGGGGCTACAGCTCGAATTCAACCTCTAGGGAGCTGTAGCCCCTGGGAACCTCCATATGCCGAGGGTGCAGCCCTAAAAAAGACAAAAAATAAAAATAAAAAAATACATATACATATGTTTTAAAGCCAGGGATTGTGTGCATTATAAAATAACAGTTGTAAAGTAATGATGCAAACAGTGTATACGTCCATAAACAGTAGACCAGTAAAATAATATCATATATAAAGAACAACTGAATACATGCAGCCATTTAAAATAAAAGATGGCTATGGAAGTACTGATCAGTAAGATGCAACTCTGTGCATGTAGCTACTACCTTGGCTTTAAAAAAGGATGTAAAAATACTGCAATTAAACTGCATTTTTCACTGAATATCAAGTTTTTTAAAATGAGATTTAAATTATTTAGCAAATCACCTAGTTCTATACATAATACATCCTAAAACCATGCAAAAAGTCAAGGATTTCAGTGTTAACTATCATTCCAAATACCTTTTATTTATTTTAATTTTTTGCTTTTATATGGCCATACTCTCAGTATATGGTAATTCCCAGGATAGGGTCCAATCAGAGTTGCAGCTCCTGCCTACACCACAGCAACACAGGATCCGAGCCATGTCTGTGACCTACACCACAGCTCACAGCAACAATGGATCCTTAACCCCCTGACCAAGGCCAGGGATTGAACCTGAATCCTCACGGATACTAGATTCGTTTCTGCTGAGCCACGAAGGGAACTCCCCAAATACATTTTAAAAGTTCCAAATACTTACCACCTTTCTAAGACAATTTTTAACAGATAGTTCAAGCATTTTCAATGTTCTTTCTATTACAGTGGACCATAAATCTACTCATCACAACCAGCAAATTTCTTTCTTTTTTCCCTTTTTTTTTTGGCCTCACCTGCAGAACACAGAAGTTCTAGGGCCAGGGATCAAACCCACACCACAGCACTGAGATTGCTGAATCCTTAACTGCTAGGCCACTAGGGGAACCCCCCCCCCTTTTTAATGCAGACCTTGGAATCTCTTATTAGTAGTATTATCCTCTCTTTTTTACCCCATTTTTCATTCAATTTTATAAATGATAATTTATAAGAAAAGTATTATTTCAGCCTTTAAAAAATTTTTGGCAGTATGATTCTTTCCTCGCATAAAATCTTACTGGCAGTATAATATGTAAAAACAAGCTATTCTTTCTAAAATGAAGAACCCAGTAAACTGAATGTTGAAAATGTTCAAAGTGAAAAAGGCTAGGTTGACATACTGGCCCTAAGTCAAGCATATGCCACAAAAATATTTAAGGAAAATAAAATGTGCTTATTAAAGTTGGGTAAAAGGGAGTTCCTGTCGTGGCGCAGCAGTTAACAAATGTGACTAGGAACCATGAGGTTGCAGGTTCGATCCCTGGCCTTGCTCAGGAGGTTAATGATCCGGTGTTGCCATGAGCTGTGGTGTAGGTCACAGACACAGTCTGAATCAGGCGTTGCTGTGCCTGTGACATAGGTGGGCAGCTGTAGCTCTGATTCGACCCCTAGCCTTGGAGCCTCCATATGCCGCGGTTAGGGCCCTAAAAAACAAAAAAGAAATAAAAAATAAAAAATAAAGTTGGGCAAAGGAACAGAACTGATATAAAATAAGTCAATACACATTATATAAATTACTTACCATAAGAGCCTCGGCCAGCCATTTTATGAAATTGTTGCCAAGTGAGAGGACCCTGAACTCCCCAAGGCCTTACTGTTCTTTTTTTCTGAATAGCATCCTGAAGAACTGGCTGAAGAGATAGGAGCATTCGAAGTATATCTTGTGAGCACTGCATATTGACATCTACGACCATTAAAAAAAAAAAAAAGAATTGCTAATATCAACATACAAAAGAACACTCGTTTTTGCAACTCAATAATGAAAAGACAAAAAATCTAATAAAAAGGAGTTCCTGTCGTGGCACAGTGGTTAACGAATCCAACTAGGAACCATGAGGTTGCGGGTTCGATCCCTGGAATCGCTAAGTGTGTTTAGGATCCGGCAGTGCCGTGAGCTGTGGTGTACGCTGCAGATGCAGCTTGGATCCCACATGGCTGTGGTTGTGGTGGTAGCTGGCGGCTATAGCTCCGATTAGACCCCTAGCCTGGGAACCTCCATATGCCCCAAGTGCGGCCCTAGAAAAGGCAAAAAGACAAAAAAATAAAAAATAAAAAAATAAAAATAAAAATATGGGCAAAGGATCTAAAAAGACATTTTTCCAGAGAAGAAATATAAGTGGGCAATAAGCATACACTCAACATCATTAGTCATTCATTAGGGAGAAACAAATCAAAACCACAATAAGGTTAACACTTCCCACCCAATAGGATGATTACATTAAAAAAAAAAACATAATGACAAGTGTTAATGAGGATACAGAGAAAGTGGAACCTTCACACACTGCTGATGGTAATGTAAAATTTTGCAACTGCTTTAGAAAATAGTCTGGCAGTTTTTTGAAAGATAAAACAGAGTTATGTGACCTATCAGGTCCACCCAAGAGTAATGAAAACACATGTTCACATAAAACCTGTACACAAATATTCATAAGCACCATTATTCCTAACAGCTAGAAGGGAAACAATCCAATGTCCATCAATAGAAAAATGGGTAAACAAAATGTGGTGTATCCATAAATGGAATACCATTTGGCAATAAAAATGAATAAGGTACTAACAGATGGATGAGCCTTGAAAAAAATGCTAAGAGAAAAAAGCCAATCACAAAAGACCATATAGTGTTTATTTATATGAAATGTACAAAAGAGGCAAATCTGTAGAGACAGAAAGATTGGTGATTGCCTAGTGCTGGGAGGGAATGGTTGGAGGGAAATGGGGAGAGACTGCTAATAACCATGGAGATTCCTTTGGGGATGAAGAAAGTGTTCTAAAATTGATTGTGGTGATGGCTACACAACTCTGACTACTAATACCACTCAATTGTGTACTTTAAACGGGTGAATTGTATGGTATCTCAGTAAAGTTGCTTAAAAAAATGACTGACCATGAAGAGGTGTAATAATGGAAATGGGCAAAAATATGGGGTAATTTTTATTACTAATTTTCTGTATTGTCTACATTCTTAAATTTTTCAGCAACTACATATTTTTGTAATTAGAACAAAGCTTTTTCATTCTTGAGAAAAATAAACATTACCATTAAAATTATACAACTCTGGTTTGCACTTTGAATTCCTTCAAATATTTCAATACCTTGGACACCTACTATATGCCAGGTACTGTTCTAGGTATTTTGGATATATCAACAAACAAACAAGACAAAAACCCCTTCTCTTACACAGAACTTGGCATGGGGTGCACTTAATGGAGTAAGACACAATAATTAATCAATAAATAATACAGTAGGTTAGATGGTAATAAACACCATGGAAAAAAGCAAGAGAGGCAGGATCTACAAGAAGAAAAGGAGTTTGCTGTTTTGCAGGAAGAGGGTAACTACTGACAAGATTAGTTACCCATATAAATACCTGGAGGAACAGTGTCCCAGAGAGAGGAAATAATCAGGGCAAAGGTCCTTATGTAGGAGCTTGCTACTATTTCATGAGGTTGCTATAATTCAATGAAAAAGTGTTCCAATACTGCACATTTAAAATATTGACATTTTATTTATTTATTTATTTTTTTTGGCTTTTTAGGGCTGCACCTGCAGCAAATGCAGGCTAGGGATGGAATCAGAGCCGCAGCTGCCAGCCTACACCACAGCACATGGCAATGCGTTTTTGAGACACAGGTTAAAAAACTTGCCCAAAGTTATAGCTGGTATATAGTGACGGAGCCATGTTTCAAACCCAAGTACTCTGGCTTCACAGCCTATGTTCTTAATTATTTTCTATGGCTGAAAACTATCCTATTTTTTGGAAAATCTATGACATTTATTTATACTTTTCTCTTTAAAAATTTGATCCTTGAGTATAGGGAGTTTGAAGAACATCAGACTATATCGTGAACAAAGTTTAACCACTGATCCATGTGTTGCCCTATCTCATTCACAAATTTTCTTTCATCAGAATATAATGAACAACTATGATCTCATTGCCCAAGAACTAGAATATTACCAAAACTTATTAAATGCTTCTCCCTATCCTATCCCTCAGCTTTTAAGAATTAATCACTATCCTGAATTTTATGTGCATCTTAAAAATACATTTAGTTTTGCCTGCTTTAGAATTCTATAAAAAAAAATTTTGCTATATAAAATCTTGTCCCTTCTTTCTCAATACTTTTACTAAGATTCATCCATTTGTTATATATAGTTTTATTCATTTCCAGAGCTTATGTAACATTCCATCTGTACTATCCTAATTATCCATTCTCCTGTCAATGAGCATTTAGAGTATTTTCGCTTCAGCCCTGCATTACAGTTATAATTTTCTAAGTAGTCTATAAGGAATTTAAATACAGCATATCTTTGTATTTCCCAGAATACCAAGCACACTATTTTGCACATGTCAAAAAAAATGACTGGATTAGCAAATAACCACCAAATCAGTTATTAAATAGTACATATCCCCCAAGAATATAAATTCTTGATCATGGTATCTCTCCTGTCAGGTTAGTATTAAGAACATAAATTCTTAACAGAAATCACATTTTGAAAAAAGGCTAACTTTCTGCATAATTATCAAAAGTTGGAGAAGTTAATCAGTGGTATACTGAGACATCGTTTTTTTTTTTTTTTTTTTTTTTGGTCTTTTTAGGGCCACACCCGCAGCACATAGAGGTTCCCAGGTTAGGAGTCGAATCAGAGCTGTAGCTGCCAGCCTATACTACAGCCACAGCAACGTGGGACCCAAGCTGTGTCTGCGACCTACACCACAGCTCACAGCAACGCCAGATCCTTAACCACTGAGCAAGGCCAGGGACTGAAACCATGTCCTCATGGATATTAGTCGGGTTCATTAACCTCTGAGCTATGACAGGATCTCCGAGACATCTTTTTAAAGGTGTAAGTTTTCCAGTGGCTGTGCCTGATAAAATCTAATTGATGACTTTAATAATAATAAAAAAGATAAACCAATGGGACCAATCAAGCTGACAAGCTTTTGCACAGCAAAGGAAACCAAAAAGAAAACGAAAAGAAAACTTACAGAATAGGAGAAAATTGTTTCAAATGATGCAACTGACAAGGGCTTAATCTCTAAAATATACAAACAACTGATGCAGCTCAACAGCAAAAAAACACAACCCCATTGAAAAATGGGCAAAGGACCTGAACAGACATTACTCCAAAGAAGATATACAGATGGCCAACAAGCACATGAAAAAATGCTCAACATCACTGGTGATTAGAGAAATGCAAATCAAAACTACCATGAGATACCACCTCACACCAGTCAGAATGGCCATCATTAACAAGTCCACAAACAACAATTGCTGGAGGGGGTGTGGAGAAAAGGGAACCCTCCTGCACTGTTGGTGGGAATGTAAGCTGGTACAACCACTATGGAAAATAGTATGGAGGTACCTTAGAAAACTATACATAGGACTACCATATGACCCAGCAATCCCACTCTTGGGCATATATCCAGACAAAATTTCCTTGAAACAGACACTTGCACACGGATGTTCACTGCAGCACTATTCACAACAGCCAAGACATGGAAACAACCCAAATGTCCATCGACAGACGACTGGATTAGGAAGATGTGGTATATATACACGATGGAATACTATTCAGTCATAAAAAAGGATAAAATAATGTCATTTGCAGCAACATGGATGGAATTAGAGACCCTCATACTGCGTGAAGCAAGTCAGGAGAAAGACAGATGCCATATGATATCTCTTATAACTAGAATCTAATATACTGCACAAATGAACCTTTCCACATAAAAGAAAATCACAAACTTGGGGAACAGACTTGTGGTTGCCAAGGGGGTGGGGGAGGGGGTGGGAGGGAATGGGGTTAACTAGTGCCTCGGTGATGGAAAAGCAAGGAGATCCAGCTCTATAGCACAGGGAACTATGTCTAATGACATGTGACAAATCCATATATGCACATGTAACCGGGTCACCACGCGGTGCAGTTAGAAAATTTGACAGAAATCTGTAAACCAGCTATAATGCAAAAAGAAAAAAGAAAAAAGAATGCAGTTTATATTAATTCACTACTTACCATATGACAAGTACTGTGTTACACGCCTAGTATGGATTAAACTCATTAGATCTCTGTAACTATATACAAGTATTTGACACTGATGAGCATTCTCTCCTTCTACAAACATTTCCTATACTTAGATTTCAAGATACCATACTCTCTTGGTTTTCCTCCTAGTTTCCTATTCTGGATCCTCCTCCTCTTCTCTAAATGTCAGTTCCATCTTTGGACTTTTCTGTCTAGTCACTCCCTAGATAATTTCACCCAGTTCTATAGCTCTAAATACTGATAACTCATGCAATTTTTGTTTTAATCTTTAGCCCCAACCACTCTGAATTTAAAACTCATATCACCAAATATGTACTTGACAATGTTTCCCCAATGTTTCCTTACTCTATAATTAGTACCATCATTCATCCAGTTGCTCAAAAGCTGTCCTTCATGCCTCATCTTTTCTTATAACAGCTAATCCTGCAGGTTCAATTTCCCAAATATGCCTAGAACCCACTACTCACATATCTATTGCTTCCAATCTTATCTAAGGTACTGTCAACTTTTACTCCAACTACTGTTAACTCTCTCCTAAGTCAATCTACCTGCTTCTGCTCTCACCTTCACCACCCACAACGGTGAGAGTGGTCATTTAAAATAATAAACAGAAAAAGAATCATGTCAGTCCTCTACATAAAACTAAACTATAAAGGCCTTATTTATGTGGTTCACAAGACCTACATGATTTTGGTGCTCGGCCAGCTCTTAAGACTTCATCTCTAACCAGTCACCCCATCACCCAATTCACTACAGCAACAGTTGCCTCCCTTGTTTCTCAGACATATTAAGCACACTACTCCCTCACCATCTTTGTACTGCCTGAAAACATTCTTCTCTCAGCCATACAGTTCACATTCCCCCACTCTACTGTAGGTCTTTGTTCTAACGTCCTTCAGTAATATCTTCTCTAAACATACATCTAAAGTAGTGTATTTGTGTCCTTTTCCACTCCTTTACTCTGTTTTTTCCTTCAAAGCACTTATCACTATCTGATACTGTACAATTTTTTTTTTTTGCCTATTTTGTTATTTCAAATCTTACAGGCTCAAAAAGGGCAAAAAATATGTTTGCTTTGTTTAATAAAAGGACAGTGCCTGGCACATACTAGGTGCTCAATAAATATTTAATGAGTGAAAAAATAGCAGACTACTAGGAATTTTCTGCTAATCAATGTGCAAAGCACCTTTTATACTCCTACACAAGTACATAATTACAGCTATAATAACCATGCTTTCATTGCTAAAATTAAACTGAACTGCTAGGAAATTCTCCCTTTAAAAATGTCATTCTTGGAGTTCCCATTGCGGCTCAGCAGGTTAAGAATGCAATACAGGAGTTCCCATTGTGGCTCAGTGGTTAACAAATCCGACTAAGAACCATGAGGTTGCGGGTTCGATCCCTGGCCTCGTTCAGTGGGTTAAGGATCCGGTGTTGCCATGAGCTGTGGTGTAGGTTGCAGACGCGGCTCGGATCCCGCGTTGCTGTGGCTGTGGCAAAGGCCGGCAGCTACAGCTCCTGTTAGACCCCTAGCCTGGGAATCTCCATATGCCGCGGCTGCGGCTCTAGATAAAGGCATAAAGACAAAAAATAAATAAAAAAAATAAATAAAACACACGCTTCATGACGGAGGCTAATGTGAGGAAAAAGAATGTATGTATATGTGTGTGACTAGGTCAATTTGCTGTACAGTAGAAAACTGATAGAACACTGTAAACCAATTATAACAGAAAAAAAAAAAAATGAATGCAAATACAGTCAAGTATCTGTGAGAATGCAGATTCGATCCCTGGTCTCACTCAGTGGGTTAAGGATCCTGCACTGTTGCAAGCTGTGAGATAGGTCACAGATGCAGCTCAGATCCAGTGTTGCCATGGCTAGGTGATAGGCCTCGAGCTGCAGCTCTAATTGGACCCCTAGCCCAGGAACTTCCATATGCTGCAGGTGTGGCCATAAAAAGAAAAAAAAATGTCATTCTTAAGAGAGTTTTAGGGACGGCTGCCTGCACACCTACGCTAGTCTCGTGGGTATGCACTATTGGGAGCCCTGTTGGGACAGTGGCTCTTCTGGTGATGCTTCTACTTGAGTGGGCCAATTACCCTGCCTTCGGGGTACCATCACCCCCAACTATGTAGATGACCTAAGTGCTTCCTCATGTGACTACAGAGCCAGTGGAAATCAGCATGAGTAGTGTGAGGCCTTCTCGGGGCTCTGTATGGATGGTACCATACAGGCCTTTTGATGGTGGGTGGCCCCCAATCCTAACTAGCTGGACCCCCACCAGGACCCTGAGCACAGCCTGGGCAAGAAGGGGATGGTGATCCTGCAGCCCCTATACTAGTTCCTTCAACCCCTCCATGCCAGGTGAGCCTAGATGAATGGCCTGGGATGGTGGGAGTGGCAGAGAGCAGAGTAAGTCCACACTCCATTCCCACCTGCCAAGGTGTCCTCCACAGACGGGCCCCTTGGGGAAGCCACCTGCTCTCCATGCTCTCTGTCCTGGCTCTTCAGCCCCAGCTCTGACTAGGACAGTAGACCTTGGACAACAGCCAACTGTCCCACCCTGCCTGGGATACTGGGCCTCATAGGTGGCCTACTGCTCAATGAAAAGGGACTGGCTTACTTCCCAAACTGGCCCCAGTGCTCCTGTCCTCCTGCCCTTCGTAGTTTTGGCAATTTATGAGCCTCTCAAGCAGATCATGCTCTAAGGAGTACATCCGAATAGACTTGTAGACAAAATCGCCTCTAATACCCCTGCCTTTCATGGCACCCTCCCAGTCAGGCATCACCTGTACCCCATGACTAATGTTGACAAAGTGATTCCTGTCCATGATACGCTGCTTGCTGGGAACTAGCTACAGAAAAAATCCAATTCACTACAATGCACTGGACATTTAGCTACATTCCCTAGCACTAGGAATGGCATCCAAAGCTCAGTAAATCACGTGCACTGAGGGAAAAAAATTGTTTTCTTTTTTTGTTTGTTTTTAGGGCCACACCTATGGCATATGGAGGTTCCAGGCTAGGAGCTGAATCGGAGCTGTATCCTCTGGCCTACACCACAGCCACAGAAATGCCAGATTCGAGCCCCCTTTGCAACCTACACCACAGCTCATGGCAACACCAGATCCTTAACCCACTGACTGAGGCCAGGGATCGAACCTGCGTCCTCATGGATGCTAGTCAGATTTGTTTCCACTGAGCCATGACGGGAACTCCGAAAAAAAAGAGTTTTAAGTCCAAATCTAAGTGTCTCTATTAGCTACATGGGAAAGTGGCTTTAATTCTTTTTCCTAAGAAAGAAAAGCAAAGTCAGACAACTAAAGGAAAATAAACAGAGAAATTATTCCATTAGCATACTTACCATTTCTTTTGGACCAGGGATGTAAGCAAGAACTTTTCACAAGTGCTTCATCAACTTTTCCTCCTGACATGTTATCCATGAACTGACGTCCATGTTCTAATGCAAGGTAGCAGTCATTGCAACAGTCCCGTTCTTCAACACGTACCCAATTGTCAATAACACCAATTTTGGGGAAAGGATCTTGGTCTGCAGCTCCAAAGGGTGAAAATAAATTAGTGCACTGATCTTGTAGCAATAATATCAACTCGTCAGGCAATTTTTCAGATTCCTTTAGTCCTCCATTAACATGTTCCACAGAAGTAGCCCTGAGAGCTTCAAAACGTTTTTCTGCTTCTTTGCCGCATTCTGTGTTACGTCCTATGATATCTAGTTCATCTTCAAGAAATAATCCTGAATTGTTTCCAAATTTTCTGTTCATGACAGCACTGAAGCCACAGGTACACCTATACTGTGCTTCCTGCGTTGGATCGGGAATGTAAACTCCAACATCGGCACCCTTGATATTCATGTTGCAGACACAGATACAGCAACTATCAAAGTTACAGTCTTTAAATAAATTCATAACTGATTCTGAAAGAATGAGGTTTACATAAAGACTGTGTGCTTCAGGGATAGAAGGAACAGTTGCAGGTTCAACAGAATTAAGGGGTCTGCAAGTGGATGGGGTGGAAGCTGGTGAATATAAATCTGAATTTTCATATTTGACTGAACCTTGAGCACTAGCAGGTCCACCAGCTCCACGAGGAGTCCTTGGAGTCCTTGGAGTCCTTGGAGTTGGAAACCTGGGGGTAGATGGAGAAGGAAGGATTCCTGCTCCACTGTTACTAGGAGGTGCACTGCTAGGAGGCATCCCAAAAGAAGTATGAGTTTGAGGTGTATAAGCAGGGCCATATTCTTGATCCATAGTACTTCCATCGCTAGTGTCACCAGGCCAAAAGAAAATAAAAAAAATATATAAAGGAACATATTAACAATGTAAAATCCAACTAAAAATGTCACAAATGTTTTTCAGTAACACTGAAAATTTTGAAAGCACAATTAATGCAAAAATTACAAGTACAATTAAAATGTACTTTTGGGGAGTTTCCATCGTGGCTCAGTGATTAACGAATCCGACTAGGAACCATGAGGTTGCGTGTTCAATCCCTGGCCTTGCTCAGTGGGTTAACGATCCGGCGTTGCCATGAACTGTGGTGTAGGTTGCAGACACGGCTCGGATCCGGTGTTGCTGTGGCTGTGGCGTCGGCCGGCAGCTACAGCTCCGATTAGACCCCTAAACCGGGAACCTCCTTATGTTGCAAGTGCAGCCCTAGAAAAGGCAAAAAGACAAAAAAAAAAAATGTACTTTTGGTTAATATATCCACTCTAGGTGACTGTTGTGGGGTGAAGCCCAACTGACCAGATTTTACATATATATATATTTTTTCTTTTATTTCCTTATACATAGATATTTTAGTGCCGCACCTGTGGCATATGGAGGTTCCCAGGCTAGGGGTCGAATCAGAGTTGCAGCTGCCAGCCTACGCCACAGCCACGGCAACATGGGATCCAAGGTGCTTCTGTGACCTACACAGCAGCTTACAGCAACGCTGGATCCTTAACCCACTGAGCAAGGCCAGGGATCAAACTGGTATCCTCAGAGACACTAGTCGGGTTCATTACCACTGAGCCACAACAGGAACTCCAGCTGATTCTATTATGAATAAAATCTGTATACACTCTTCCACACCTAGACATCTACGTGACTATCTACGTGGACTTCATTGATTCTAAGATGCCATTATTTTTTTTTAAAAATCCTGATTTTAGAGATGTTTATGTATAAAAAAGGACAATGGCAATTTTAAGATGTTACCAATTATAAGACACTCCATTTCAGAGATATTTAAATATAAAAAGTTTGTGAGATATGGCAAATGTACAAATGAGGGTGATTTAGAATTTTAGGCCAAAATAAAAGGTGCTTCCAAAGACAAATAAAATTCAATGGTCTTAATTTTTCCAATAGTTTAACCATACCTAACTAATACCATTATAAGCTATTAATCAGGAAACAATTTTAAAAACTCAAAAACCAGTATCTTTTCACCAGGTATCAGTATACTAGGTGCTTCTATGGAAAAGAATTAAAACTGAGAGTTCCCTGGTGGCCTAGCAGTTAGGGATTCAGCATTTTCACTGCTGTGGGTTTGATTTTAATACCAGGCCCAGGAACTTCTATACGCCACGGATGCAAACAAAAAAAAAAAAAAGAAAGAAAGAAAAGAATAAAAGTTATATAAGCATTCATATACTATACATCAATAATACAAATTTAAATCATACCCCTCTTTGATGAATGGCATTGTAGGTCCTGAAGGAAGCAATTCCAGTTTTCCAAGAGCCCAACTCTGACGGTAAATACACTCTTCTGGCAATTTGATAGGAGGCAGACACTGGCTTGGTAGAGTTTTTAAAGGTGCAAACATGGAACATCCCACTAGAACTTGACAATTTTCAGGCTTATAGACATAAGAAAAATCCTACAATATAAAGACCATGATTTTCAGCATCTTATCTTCCAACGGAAAAAAACCTGACTCAACCTTTTTTTTCCTTTCTTTAAATAAAATAATAAATGTAAATATAATTTTAATTCTTTTCTTAAATGCATTCTTCCGAACTCAGTCTTCTTTTTAAATGCATTAATAGTGTTACCACAATTCAAATTTGTCCACTACAAAACTTGAATTACTGTGAAAGTATTTTTGAAGATAGTAATAAACTAATAAAAATACAGAAAGTGAATTATTTTTCTAGAAAAATAAAATACTTACTTTAATTTCAGAAGGTTTTGGGCTACAGAATCCTTCATCAACCTCAATTTTGAACTGTGTTCCTATACTAGAACTATTTCCTTCTAGAACAGTTCCTCCAGGTGTTGTATCCATACTACCATATTCTTTATTATTCATATTCATTGGGGAAAATCCCATAATATGCTGTTCCAATGACGGTGGTGTGGGATACATCTTATGAAGATCTGCAGTGCCTATATTTAATAAAATACATATTGTAACATAAGATTAAAAAGAAGTTACTCTGTGTTTAAAACAAAGGGGTGGGTAATTTGTTGAGATTAAGATGGCAGATTTTTCTGGCACACAGATTTGGGAAGCTTACTTATGCAAGATAACGGGTCCAGATTTCCTGTCTTTGACTCCTTGCAGCCGGATTTATCATCTGATCCATTTGCTGATTTTTTAGATCCAGGCTATTAAAAAAAAACACATACACAAATACTTCTCTGAAATTTAAATTTAATTTAAAAATCACATTTAATTTGATGTGATCAAGACAGTAATCAGTCAGATGTATGAATACAGCCCATCTGTGCTAAACTCAAATATATCCTAGATACTTTTAAAGACCTAAAAGACATTTCAGTTTATCAATGAACCCAGATTAGTTCATCTATTGATTTGATACTGCTCCAATTAACAGAGAGTGAAAAGTTCCTTCAGAGAAAATACAAAGAAGCAGAGTTCCCTGGAAGCCTGGCAGTTAAAGATGACGCGTTATCACTCTAGCGGCTTGGGTCACTGCTGTGCCCCAGGTTCAATTCCTGGCCAGCGAACTTCCACATGTCACAGATAAAGCAAAAAATAAAACACAAAACAAACAAAGAAGAACAACTTACCACTTAAAACCCATTAAAATAAAAAATTAAGAAAAACCTGCAATAAGGGTTTATAATTAACATCAGAATGGCCTCTCCGTAAAAGATACTCATAAAGCTTTCTTCCCTTTAAATAAAAGACATTAAAGATGTCTATATAATCACCCCTCCAAATTCTTGTTTACACTTTTACCTTGCTTAATAAACTTCTTCATGCCACAACAGATAAAACTAGGCAAACTTCAATAGGACACCTAAGCAAAGGTAAGTTTTTTTGTTTTTTTTTTTAACTTTTTAAGGCCACACCTGTAGCATATGGGAGTTCTAAGGTTAGGGGCTGAATCAGAGTTGAAGCTGCTGGTCTATGCCACCACCATAGGCACAATGGATCCGAGCCACATCTGTGACCTACGTTGCAGCTTGAGGAAACACTGGATCCTTAAGCCAATGAGCAAGGCCAGGGATCAAACCTGCACCCCTATGGCTGTAACTCACTGAGCCACAATGGGAGCTCCCTAAAGTTAAGTTTTAATACAGTGAACAAAGATTTATCATCTCCAACCCGTCACCAGTGTGTTAGAGCTGATATCTTGGTTCCTTGTCTCCTGTTAGCCACTTTGTCACAGATTATGTATACTGAGCTCTGATTACAACCTTTGACCTCAGAAGAGGCACAGCTGATACATGAATGGTAGTACAGATAAAGTACAAAAGTACCAAAGTATTCAGGAATACATTTACCTAAAATATATGATACTATGGGATGTGGAGTAAAGTTTACGTAGAGTGCTATCTGCATTATGTCACTTAACTGAAGACACCGAATGTGTACATATCTGTGTATATGAATGCACAGCCCTTAACACAAGGGTTTGTGAATAAAAAGTAAGAAAACAGCAAGACAGGGCAGAAAAATAAAATAATAAAAAAATATTAAGCCTTAAAAAATGAAAACAAAAAAAAATTAAAATTAAAAAAAAATGGAAATAGAAGTTTCTTGGAAATGGAAGTTTCCAAGCTACCTTTATGAATATGAAAAACGAATTCCCTTTTATAATGCAGCACCTAATTCATTAATTTGCCAGAGACCTGACATTATAGGGAATCTCATTTTAAGATTTAATTTTTTTTATCTTCACCCTTCTCTGCAAATGAGTTTTAAAATATTAAATATGACTTTTCCTTCCTCTTTCATTATTAGAGTATGTAGATGTCTTATAATAACAGCTGTGACTCCAAATTAAAAAAGAAGTGGTATTCCTTAATAAATTGACAAGGCAAATAATTTTAATGTTAATTACTTATTACTGTCTGAGTCAATTCTTAGGTCATTTCTAAAACAAGAGGATCAAAGAACAGATAAATAATTCTGCTTCCAAAGGACTACTATGGCAGAACTCATACTAAGCTTAATAAAACACGTCCTTCGGAGTTCTCTTCGTGGCTCAGTGGTTAACGAATCCGACTAAGAACCATGAGGTTGCGGGTTCGACCCCTGGCCTTGCTCAGTGGGTTAAGGATCCGGCGTTGCCGTGAGCTGTGGTGAAGGTTGCAGATGCGGCTCGGATCCCGCATTGCTGTGGCTGTGGCGAAGGCTGGCAGCTACAGCTCTTGTTAGATCCCTAGCCTGGGAACCTCCATATGCCGCGGGTGCGGCTCCACATAAAGTCAAAAAGACAAAAATAAATAAATAAATAAATAAATGAATAAATAAATAAATAAAATAAAACATGTCCTTCAAATATAAAAAATAAAAAAACCTCAATGTTTATAGGTAACATTACATCAAGAATGCTCAGGGAAGAGTTCCTGTTGTGGCTCAGGGGGAATGAATCTGACTAGTAACCATGAGGATGCAGGTTCGATCCCTGGCCTCGCTCAATGGGGGTTAAGGATCCGGCACTGCCGTGAGTTGTGGTGTAGGTTGCAGATGCGGCCAGACCTAGTGTGGCTGTGGCTGTGGCTGTGGCTACAGCTCTGATTCAACTCCTAGCCTGGGAACCTCCATATGCTACAGGTGCGGCCCTTAAAAAAAAAAAAAAAACAAACAACTCAGGGAGTTCCCACTGTGGCACAGCAAGGTAAGGATTTGGCATTGTCTCTATGGTGGTGCCGGTTGATCCCCAGCCCAGTGCAATGGTCTAGTGTTGCCGCAGCAGTGGTGTAGGTCACAGCTGCAGTTCAGATTCAATCCCTGGCCTGGAATTTCCATATGCCAAGTTAGGAATTCCCATTGTGGCTCAGCAGTAACAAACTCAAATAGGATCCATGAGAACGCAGGTTTGGTCCATGGCTCCATTCAGTTGGTTAAGGATCTGGCATTGCCGTAAGCTTCAGTTTAGGTCGCAGATAAGGCTCAGATCTGGCATGGCTATGACTGTGGCCAGCAAATGCGGCTCCAATTTGACCCCTAGCCTGGGAATTTCCATATGCTGAAGGTGCAGGAACCCCTCCCCCAAAAAGAAACCAATTAAAGAAATTTTATTCCAAAGTACTTTCTATTGTTCAGGGCCAAAACACAGTGTTCAAGTCACATATCACTTCTGAAAAATAAACTTACATAAAATCAAGGAAAACAAATTATAATTGTAATCATTAATAGAATACTCACCGTCAGTTCATCTTCATCAGAATTGAAAAGATTATCAAGGTCGGTATAAGAGACAGCCAGATCTGAGTCATAAATCAAGCTGGTTGATGGAGGACGGGCATGATTAGTAGCTCGTGGAGCATCTACATATGTCAATCAGAAAAACAAAATCAAAATTCTACTACTGACCTAATAAGTATCATTCTATTTATTTAAGCTAGATATGTAACATTAAAATAAGGTGTTATTCAGTAAGACATTTGATTTTTTTTAAATCAAGACTTCTGTTTCACAGAAATAAAGTTGAAAATAAAAAACTAAAAGTAAAGTTGCCATATGATCTAGCAATGCTACTTCCGGGTATATATCTGGACAAAACTATGAATCAAAAAGATACATGCACCCCTATGAGAGTTCCTGTCGTGGTGCAGTGGAAACAAATCCGACCAGGAACCATGAGGTTGCGGGTTCGATCCCTGGCCTCACTCAGTGGGTTAACGATCTGGTGTTGCTGTGAGCTGTGGTGCAGGCTGCAGACACAGCTCGGATCTGACGTTGCTGTGACTCTGGCGTAAGCTGGCAGCAATAGCTCTGATTAGATCCCTAGCGTGGGAACCTCCATATGCTGCCCTAAAAAGCCAAAAAAAAAAAAAATTACATGTACCCCTATGTTCATAGCAGCACTATTTACGACAGCCAAGATATGGAAACAGCCTAAATGCTCATCAACAGATGAATGACTAAAGATGTGGTATATATACAATGGAATACTACTCAGCCATAAAAAAGAATGAAATAATGATATTTGCAGCAACATGGATGGACCTACAGATTATCATATAAATTAGATCAGAAAGAGAAAGACAAATGCTATATGGTATCACTTATGCATAAAATCTCCTTTTAAAGATGACATAAGAACTTATTTACGAAATAGAAACAAACTCACATAGAGAACAGACTTGTAGCTGCCTGGGGCGAGGGATGAGTGGGGGGGTGGATTAGGAGTCTGGGATTAACAGATGCAAATTCTTATACATAAAAGGAATAAACAAGGTCCTACTGCATAGCACAAGGAACTACATTCAATATCCTGTGATTAAACCATAATGGAAAAGAATATAAAAAAGAATGTGTGTGTATATACATTTATAAATACATATATATCACTTTGCTGTACAGAAGAAATTAATACAACTCAGTAAACCATACTTCAGTAAAATTTAAGAAAAAAAAAGAAAAAGTTATAAATAAACATGGATACCTTCCTTCTCCAGGAAACTCACCTAAGGCTATGTTATCCATAACACTGCTAAGTAAACTACATAAATAATATATCAAATAAAAAAATAAACACTAAGAGGAAAACAGAATTGAACACACACATTTTAATTTTTCTATCTTCCTAAAACGTAGAGGAAGCACAGAATAATTAAGCGCTCTGGCTCTTAAGTCAGACAGACTATTCATTTGAATCACAGTTCCAACACTAACAGTATGATCCTGGGAAAAGTCACTCAACTTCTCTGTGTCCCAGTAATGGCGAGACTTAAATGTGACAGAACGTAGGTAAAGCACATTGCCCAGTGCCAGGCACTTAAGTACTTACTTAAGTATCTCTTAAGTGAGGTCTAAGGTTCATTTCAATTCTAAAATTTTCCTTTTTGCTTTTGTTTTCTAGTTTTAGGGAAAAAATGTGATTGCTTTAGAAAATATAAAAATACAAATGAAACTTAAATTCCTCTTATACTGCCACAAAAGAAAAAAAACGGCAGTTTGGTATATAAACCTTCCAAAGCATCCTCAGGATGTTAAATGACTTGAAAAAATCCTCACTTTTGGAGAGATGAAAGTCACTGTCCACGTGCCTCTGCATATCAGTTCTAAAGATTCAGGAGGGCAATAGTTCTGAAATTTCATTTATTTATTTTTTGTCTTTTGTCATTTATTTAGGGCCACACCCACAGCATGTGGAGGTTCCCAGGCTAGGGATCTAATCAGAGCTACAGCTGCCGGCCTACACCACAGCCACAGCAACACAGGATCCGAGCCGCGTCTGCAACCTACACCACAGCTCACAGCAATGCCGGATCCTTAACCCACTGAGTGAGGCCAGGGATCGAACCCACAACCTCATGGTTCCTTGTCGGATTTGTTTCCGCTGAGCCACAACAGGAACTCCAGTTCTGAAATTTTAGAATGTGTAAAAATCATCTAGGAGCGTACTTACTAAAAACCAAAATTTCCAAGCTTCACCTCACAAAGATGCCCCATAATGCGGTAGTTGGCCCACATTTTAAGAAAGCCCCACCACAGGCACACGAAGACAATTACACATTCCCTATCTCCTAGGATAAGTAAATACACCAAACAACCCAAACTGTTAACTCAACAAGCTACTCAGAACCACTAACCACTGTATTTATTTCATGAAAGACCATCTCTTCCTTATTCAGATGTACTTTTTTGGTGGGGGGGGGGGCAGAAGCATGTGGAAATTCCCAGGCCAGGATTGACACCTGTGCCGCAGTAGCGGCCAAAGCCACTGCAGTGAAAGTGCTGGATCCTTATCCTGCTGAGCCATGCCACTAGGGAACTCCTGGGCTTTTTTTTATTCCTCTTTTTAATTGCATAGAGCCTGACCCTCTATCTATTCCAAATTTCAAAACAAAACTTTGTCTCTAAAAGACACATACTAAAGGACAACTTCCTTCGCCTACATCAAAAGTTGAATAGCTTGTGTAAAAGAACTAATATATCGTGTCTCTTTATTCTATTCACAAGAAGCACAAGTCAGACACTTTCAGAGTGGAGTCATGACCACTGAATCTCCAGTGCCAAAAACAGTGGCTACACTAATATGTGCTCAATAAATATGCTAAATTAATGACCTCAGCAACTTCTTCTAACTTGGAGGTAGGGGAAGAAAACAGCATCAAAATTACAGTAAAGTCTAATTCATAAATTGAGTTTTTAAAACTGAAAGGGATCTTAGAGTTGATGATCTTATCTTACCTCCTAATTTTACAGGCGAGAACTATTTTTGTTAAAAAAAGGAAAAGAAGTTCCAATAATTCGAAACAGAATTTCTATTGCCTAAGCTTGCTTCTCCCAGTAAAAAATAAACAATAAATTCATCATTTGAAGATAGGTCCGTCTCTATGAAGCATATGAATCATTCAAAAATGGAACACTAAAAGCCCAATATATCATATTAGTTCAGACAAACAATCTTGGAATAGAGTATTTTGATCAGGAAATAAAAGTTTTACCTTGCTTGATAGAGGGACTAAATAATGACATAGCATCTTCTTCATGTGATAACACTGTTACATTAGATGGCCCATCTTCTACCTGCATACAATATTACATATTAGGCTGAAATATATTTTATCCATAATAAAATACACCGACTATTGAGTACCTATGTATCAAGCATTCTACTGGGTGTTCTACAGACATTTCACTAATTCTCACCACCAACCTATATGATAAGTAAGTAATACGCTTATCTTACAGATAAAAAAAGTAGTTCTAAAGATAACCAATGAAATACAGTTGCTAAGAGGTAGAACTGGGATTTCAACCTAAATCTGTCAAATTCCAAAAGTCCATGTTCTTTGTAAAATAACTACTGCCTTTCCAGCTACTACTGTTTTCATATTTATAGAATAACACAATGTCAAATGTCTGATACCCAGTAAGGCTAAATAAAACTTTGTGAAATGAAGTCTTTGTATTAAACATACTGGTCCTTTTTGCAATTTTACAGATTTCAATTTCCAATTTTGTGTTCAAGGCAAAATTCCTATCTAGCAAAGTTACCTTGTGCTTCAAAGATCCTCAAACATTTGATTTTTAAATTTTTAATCAACTAGGTATTTGTACATCCCATACTTTATTAACATAACATCTTACTTTTAGGGGCACTTTAAGTTCTTAATTCACATATTTAGAAATAGCATGTATTTACAAACTCAGTGATGTCTATATTATTGCATTTTTGAAAACCAATAATTCACCTATAGCATAGTTTAACTCAGAACCAAAACAGTTTGTCTATCTAAATGTCTTGATTTCAGTACAGAAGAAACTAATGTACTCTTTCTCCTATCTCAAAAGTTTTAAAGATCTTTGTATTGTCAGAGACCAGCTATAATTTCAAGTCCATACAAGCTCCTAAATTTTGTACAATGTACCTGATTTACCTATTTTTAAAAAATATTTTTCTGAGTTCAAAGAATAAATCTATTTTTTTAAAAATGAGAAGTGTGGTTCTATACACAGGGCTACAAGTCATCAGTGATACTTTGGTGTACTTTGATTTCTCTTACCTTGTGTTTTTTTCCAGCTTCTCTCTCATTATTTTGTCTATCTTTCTTATCAGGGAAAAGGAATTCCTCATCCCCTTCAACAAATGCATATGGATCAATTTTAGGTTCTTGTTCTGAATCAGATGCTATTGCTGCAAGATACTGATTTTTAATTTGATATTGCTGCACTAATTCATCAGAAACTTTTAAAGGTTTCTTACATTGCACCATTAACCTGCATAAAAAATAAAATTAGAATAATTATATTTATTCTCCATAAAAGCATAACAAATTTCCAAAAAGATTTAAATATCATAAAGTTCGCAGAATTATTCAGAAATGATCGAACCTGCAATTCACTTTACAATGAAGAAACTGAAGCATAGAGAGGTTATGTGAAATCTCAAATCTAAAATAGAGAAATAGAGCTAAAATCCTGGTCTCACATAGTCTTTCCATCAAAATGTGTGTTGTCTTTTGGTAATCCACTGTTCCCAAGTCCTCAAGCGTATTAACTTGTCCAAATCCATTAACCTGAAAGGGATTCAAATCTAAACTGCTCCAGCACAGGAACTCTCAAACTCTCAGATATATACTGAGATAAGACTACTTTTATACAATTTACATATACCTTTATACAATTACATAATGAAAGTGATTACCCTTTTCCTTCTGCCATCAGTGGATATATTTTAAGCTTAAAAAATTTAAGAGCCTGATTTGTGTTTCATGAAAATAACATTATTATTATGAATAATTCTGGCAAAGTGCTTACAATGGCAAGGGGAGTTTTAGCGCAAGTACCTCAGAGGTTTTTACTAATTATATGGGAAAATCCAATTTTTTTTTTTTTTGTCTTTTTGCCTTTTCCTAGGGCCACACTTGCAGCATATGGAGGTTCCCAGGCTAGGGGTCTAATTAGAGCTGCAGCTGCCGGCCTAGGCTACAGCCACAGCAACGCGGGATCCGAGCCGCGTCTGCGATCTACATCACAGCTTACGGCAATGCCGGATCCTTAACCCACTGAGCAAGGCCAGGGATCGAACCCTCAACCTGATGGTTCCTAGTCAGATTCGTTAACCACTGAGCCATGATGGGAACTCTGGAAAATCTAGTTTTTAAATTATTAGTCTTTTCATTCCACACAATGACCAATAAACATGTTTCTCTGTACTCACCTAAAATATCCAATAAAATGACAAAGGACAAAAGAACAAGCAAGAAGACAACAGTGAAGTTGGAAAGATGAACTACTGGAAACAGAGAACAGAGGAAGGTATAATCTAAGGCTAAGAGAGGGAAGCCGCAACAAGCAGATCTGCACTACAGAACCCTGGAAATCACCAGGACTTTTACATCTCTGAAGACCAAGGTGCTTGGTGAGTGTGAATACGGAATAATTCATTTTGGGTTTGTGTAGGATACTTTTAGACTCCCAAATTCATGTTCTTTATGGTTGCAAAGCTGAGATTCCCATGCAGCCAGAACAGCAGCAGCCAGGCTTCTAATCAGATAATGCTCAAAACCTTGCAATGACTATTTTACCTTGAGTATAAAACAGTCTTTATAATATCCTTCCAAAGCTTTCCATGATGTCCCTTCTTTTGCCCTCCAACTTCATCTACTATTCTGTTCTTGCCTTTCTTACTCTTCTTTCAGGGGCTTCCTTGATATTCCTCAAACAGGCCAAACACACTCCTAGCTGTTCTCTTTGTTTGCAACACTCTCCAAACATCTCATGGTCAACTCCCTCACTTCCTTCAAGTCTTTGTTTAAATGTCACCTTATCTATGAGACCCAATTTAAAACTGAGATTTGTTTACTACCTCAACATTGATTTTCCCCTTAACTTCTCTATTTTTCCCTCCATAGCATTTATCTCTTAACATACTAAATAATTTGCTTCTGTTCATGGTTGACTGGCACTCCCACTAGACTATAAGCCTCTAAATGTCAATGATCTTGTCTTTGTTTACTGAACTATCCCAAATACCTAGAAGTGCCTAGCACTCAATAGGTGTTCAATAGATATTTGCTAAACTAATAAAGGGAATCTAAAAGGCACACAAGATTGAGATACTTTGTTTGCATTACTAATTCTAGAATACAGGATCTTGTTCTTTGAAATAAACCATCATTATTCACTAGGAAGTGATACTGCTGCTGCTATTGTCTGTTCTGAGTAATAAGACAAATTGTCTGTTCTGAGTAATAAGAAAAAATAAGAGAAATAAGATTTGGGATTAGAGGGTATTTGCTAGCTTTTAAGTTGTTTGAATGACAGAGGTATCTTCCTAACTTATTCACCAATGTCCAGCACCAGAGGCACTCTATACCCTAACCCCAAAACTAAAATCCCAAGTCTACAAAAACTTCCATAGAAACATAGTGCTAACAGAAGTGTCAATGGGGATGTTTTAACAAAAGCTTTGTACCTCATCATGTTAGACCCTAAGTAATTGCTTCCTGAACTGTCTATCAGATCTTTTCAAAATAGCATTTCCATCTACTTTGACACATATTTTCTTATTTAATACTTAAAATAACCTCATGAAATAGGAACCGGAGGGTATGCTCTTCGACTTTGATGTGATGATTACATAGAAAGAAATGGTCACATGCTGTCAGAATTAGAGCTGGAAAGAGTTTACGTATGCGTATTCACTTAACTATTCATGGTGGAAAGTATACGAACCTATCCACTATACTCTCACTAACCTGAAAGACTACTCTGTGTTGAGGTGAATAAAACAACTGTTTTTAGTATTAAGTTGTCCTCTGGCAGAAGCATAAAAACTGCCACACTATTTATAGGTAGTTGTTAAAGCTAGTGGGCAGTAACATTAAAAAGACAAAAATCCTACTGCACAGGACTCTATTCGGAATAAAAAGGAGTAAACCAAATGCAATACCTAAAGGCAACTTTTTCTTATTTTATTGAATGGTTCTCACAGACAGTGGGATATGCAAAGACTTTAAAAGAAGTCAAAATCAAGAGTATCAAGTCACAATAAATTTAAAACTATAAATTATTTACATGATACATCCTTCTATATTTAAAACTGATAAAAATAGAAAAACTGATTTAAGAGATGCCAGATTAAAAACTCCAATTATCATTTCACTATCCAATTATATAGTATACATACACTTTTGCAAACAGAAACAACACAGCTCTCCTTTTCTAAAAGGAACATTCACATATAGCCAGAGTTAACTACAGAGATAGTTTCAATCAGATATAAAGCTAAATACAGACAAACTGGAAAAGAATGATTAGGTACAGCCATGAACAGGAAGCTTTGCAAAGCCCAAAACATACTGAAATTACTTTCATATTATTCATAAATTCTATCTCCTTCCTTTTACTATGACAAAGTAACATACTACCCTAAAATGTACTTGTCAAAAATTTAATATGGCTTATAGCATATGTTTTAATGCTTTTACTCAATAAAATTCTACCAGACAAGGTTAAGACAGTTTTTTAGAATTGGCAATTATAGGAGGAGATAAGCTACAAGAAGAAATGAATTTAATAAATCTCAAAAAAATTTTAATAGTACCTCTTCCAGTATCATCGCCAATATTCAGAGCCAATGCTTAAACTGAGACAAGCTAGCTGTCAAAAGTATAACTTTAATGCATTAAAGATATTAAAATGAGGCAAAGAAAAAAATCTTAAAAAGAAAAAAATCTTAAGAAGATCTAGAATACAGAAAATCAAAACAAATTTATTTCACCATAGACTTCTATGAGACAATGTAATTAGAAACTATCCTTTTAGAGATCAAACAATGCATTCTACAACTATATACATACAGTAAAAATCTGGTATATCACTAATACAACATAAGCGCTACCTCTACTGATGAACACTATGGTTAAGATATTCTGATGTGCCCTTTATTATTATTTTCTTTGGCTGAACCCAGAGCATGTGGAAGTCCCCCGGCCAGGGATCAAACCCACGCCACAGCAGTGACAATGCAGAGTCCTTAACCACTAGGCCACCAGGGAAATCACGGAGGTATCCTTTATACTGAACAAAAAATTGTAGGAACTATGCTCAAGTACAGTTCTTTGTTTAGGGTTTGGAAAGGCTCCTTCTGAATCAGAACAGGGGACTATTTTAAGCAGTTACAATTTCTACTAAAACTAAGTGCTAAACCCTTGAAAAAAATATATTCAACCGCTAGCCTGAGAACTTCCACATGCTGGGGGTACAGCTATAAAAAGAAAAAAGAAAAAAAGAAAAGAAAGATATTTGCTGTAGATATGTATATCTTTTTGGGGGATATGATATGTTCCATCCCCAAACTCTATTAAATTCTAACAAATTAGGGAGTTCCCGTCGTGGCTCCGTGGTTAACGAACCTGACTAGGAACCATGAGGTTGTGGTTTGATCCCTGGCATCACTCAGTGGGTCAAGGATCCGGCGTTGTCGTGAGCTGTGGTGTAGGTTGCAGACGCAGCTTGGATCCCACGTTGCTGTGACTGTGGTGTAGGCTGGCGGCTACAGCTCTGATTGGACCCTTAGCCTGGGAACCTCCATATGCCGCGGGTGCGGCCCTGGAAAGACAAAAAAAAATAAATAAAATAAAAACAAAAATAAATCCTAACAAATTAGAAAAAGAATTTTGCTTTAAAGTAGCTGCTAAAAAATCTGGCATCAATTGCTGGATATGAAATCTAAGAATAAATGAAATGCTTAGAAATGATTAAGTAATTACTCTGTATTAATCAGCCATCACCACCTAAAACTGAGTGGAAAAATAAATCTTTCAGTTCTCCACCTATTATGAAAGCCTAGCGCCAAAGCTTAATAGCAATCAGTGGAAAACTTCATTTATTTACGCCAAATGGAAACTAAGCTGTCACTTAACATAAAACAAAGGTCTAAATTTCTCCTCAGAGTTCCCTTGTAGCACAGTGGATTAAGGATCTGACATTGTCACTGCAGTGGCTCAGGTCACTACTTAGGTGTGGGTTCGATTCCTGGCTCAGAACTTTCACATGCCATGGGTGCAGCCAAAACACCCTAATACCATACTAAGGTATCTACTTAAGAGCTTTAAAGCTAATACTTTTTAAAAATTTAAAAAATAATTTCTCCATAATCTCCTAAAAAGGCACATATCTGTAAAAGTCAACTACTATAACAAAACCTTTTATTTCTATTGATGCATTTTTGCCCCTCTTTGCATTGTATAAATATTCTAACTGCCCATAAAGTTCTTTAGTCTACTCCACAACATCTATAAAATCCCTCCATGCCTATTATGTCTAACTTCCCAGTAATGGCTCTGTATCACCTTATAAACAATATTTTGCCACTCCATTATACTGCCCTATTCCACCTCCCAGGTCTCATTTCCATCATGACACATCAAACTACTAAGAAACACCCTATCCATACCAAGCTACATAAAGCTTCTGATCTCCATAAATGGCATTATTCTCCACTCTGGTTCTGCATCCCTACTATATTTTATATATACGCATATCACAGAATTTAATGTTTCCATTAGACTACAATTTTGTTTAGGTCCAGGACCAAATTTATTTGAAACCCCAGCAGTGCCTTACAGCATCTTGTATACTATAGAAACTTCAGTTTTATTCCAACCAATCAAATGTATCTTTAAGGAATATGAGTTAAAAAAGATAATCTTCCTAAAAAAGGAGAAAGAATGTAGAAGTTGAAACAGCCCTTAAATTAACCTCATTAAAATTAACTGCTATATATTTAAAAACATTTTCAAAACTCAAGTCAAAAAAGATAATAGAAATGTACAATGACTAGGTAATATTAATTCACAAATTTATATAAAACCATACTTGTGAATGGACTACTCTGACTAAAAATGTGTTTGATCATATTATATCTTTAAAAATATAGAATGCCTCTATAAAGAATTTAAGAAGACTGTTTAAATGTCATTAATAAGACATAACAGTAATTCATAGAATTTTTATTATTTTTATTTATTTATTTATTTTTTGTTTTTTAGCAATGAGGGATCTGAGCCGCATCTGCAACCTAAACCACGGCCCATGCCAACGTTGGATCCCCGACCCACTGAGCAAGGCCAGGGATTGAACCTGCAGTCTTATGGACTAGTCAGATTCACTTCCACTGTGCCACAACGGGAACTCCCTATACAATTTATTTTTAATGACAAAGGACATCATCTGACTTTGTCCACTTGCTTTGACACTTCCGTAAGATGATGACTGATTCTCATGATATCTCATCTCAAGTAATATTAAGAGCAGGTCCTTGAATTAGCAAGTTATTCCAACAAGATCTTTTTAACAATGAGGGAAAAAATTTATTTTAGCACAATACAAACACTGAAGATCATGCCAGGTATTTTACTTGTGGTTTGGAGAGACTTTAAAATATTATGGGAGGAGTTCCCGTCGTGGCTCACTGGTTAACGAATCCGACTACGAACCATGAGGTTCTGGGTTCAATGCCTGGCATTGCTCAGTGGGTTAAGGATCCAGCGTTGCCGTTAGCTGTGGTGTATGTAGGTTGCAGACGCGGCTCGGATCCCGCGTTGCTGTGGCCTGGGAACCTCCATATGTCACAGGTGCGGCCCTAGATAAGGCCAAAAAAAAAACTGTATGGGAGACAGCACGCTAGTGAAACTAATCAGTAAACATGTTTGGCATATCTAATTTAATAACTTATTCTAGAGTTCAAATTTCTGTTAAAAGGTATTTGTGACATAAAATCACCTCAACACTATTAACATTTTAGGCTGGAGAACTCTTTGTTGTGGGGGGCTCTCCGATACACTTATGATATTTAGCAGCATCCCTGGTCTCTACCTACCAGATCGTAGCACACCCCCAGCTTTGACAACCAAAATGTGTTTGGATATTGCCAAATGTCACCTGGGGGGTAGAGGGTAGGGGCAGAAACTGCTCCAACTAGGTACTATCATAGAAAGGAGAGGTCATCCGGATGATTAAAATATAAAAGCTAAACTTGCGACCTATCAAGTATAAAACAGTTACAGTCCATAAATGTTTCTTAATTCACAGAGCAGCTAAGCTTCTGATGGCTGACTTTCCGTGATATCTACCCTGGTCTAATCTTCTATTACAATGTAAAATTAAGGATTCTATCTACAACTGACTTGTGACACAACACACATTTTAGTAACTGGAATAACCAAAACAATATTCATATGAAACATTCAATTTTAAAAATCCCCTATTTAATCTATTTTTGTTTTCTTTTTATGAGGAAAAACTGTTGACCAGGAACAGGTAAAGGCATGTTATTTCCTTAAGTTACATAATCATGACCCAGAACCACTCTACTCTCCATGCTATCTTTCAAAATGACGTTTCGGGAGTTCCTGTTGTGTGTAGCAGAAATGAATCCAACTAGGAACCATGAGGTTGCGGGCTCAATCCCTAGCCTCGCTCAGTGGGTTAAGGATCTGGTGTTGCCATGAGCTGCAGTATAGGTCACAGACACAGCTCAGATCCCGCATTGCTGTGGCTCTGGCGTAGGCCAGCAGCTGCAGCTCCGAATGGACCTCTAGCCTGGGAACCTCCATATGACTTGAGTGCGGCCCTAAAAAAAAACAAAAAAACAAAATTATGTTTCTTTCTCATTCTTATTCAATGAGAAAAACACCAAAGTAATTATAGAACAGATTCTAAGGCTAAGCTTTGCATTAACTTCTAAAAGACCTTCACTTCACTCACAGATCCATGTACACAAGCAGCCAATACATTTATATAAAGTTATGGCTATAATTCTTGGATCTTAGGAATATAATATGTCCATAAAAACTCATTAAAGTTTTTAAAACTGAAAATAATTACACCCTATGTTTTTACATACATTAAATAAGAAAGTATAACACCCAGAAATAAGTTTTAAAATCATGAAGTAATCTAGGGCCATACTGTCTTTTCATTCATCCAAACATTTGCTGAATGTCTACTATGTGCCTAGGACTGTTTGTGCACATGCACACGCGTGTGTGTTCATGTTGGAAGAACAGAATAGTGTGTGTGTGTGCACACGTGCACGCACATGCTTGTTGAAAAAACACAGTAGTACACAAGGCAAAGTCCTTGCCCTCACAGAGCTTACATTCTAACATGGAAGAATCCATTAACAGATACATAATTTCAGATTTTATATATATAAGGAGAAAACGAAAGCAGTGCACAGAATAGGTAATGATTTGGGGAGTGAACACAGGCACAGCTTAGGTACAGTGTCAAAGAAATACCTCCTCCTGCGAAGGTAATTTCTAAGTTCGAATGAACAAGAAGAGGTGAGCTGTTTTCCCAATCTGTAATGCAATTCTAGAGGCCCTTAGGTTTTTGAAGGAATAGCAAGAAAGCTGGTGTCATTAAATCACGAAGCGAATAGGAGAACAGTAAATAAAAGTGAAGAACTGGGTATGCAGCAGATTGTGTACCTTATAGATAAGGAAAGAGTGTGGATTTTATTCTAAATGTAAAGGGAATCTATAGAAGAGTTTTACGCAAATGAGTAACAATATTTAACTTACAATGATTACTCTGACTGCTGTGTAGAGAATATATGAAGAGAAGCATAGAAACAAGGAGTTCGACAGTTTCAGGCAAGAACTGAAGATAGCTTAGATTTTTATATTACATCCTGGATAGATAAAATTAGTATCTTTTAAGACCTGTTTCTAAGACATCATTTGCTTTCAAGAGATCTGCTAATTATTAAATGAATTAGTTGTCTTCCATGGTCCTTAATTGTCTATTTTATATATAGTAGTGTGTATCCTTAATTCCCTAGGCCCTTAATATCAAATCCAGATTAATTTTAATTTTTTAAAAAGTCATACTAGAATACTTTCTCGGGAGGGCTGTATTCACATCATACAAAAGTTCCCAGGCCAGGGATTGTACCTGTGCCACAGCATAATACATGCCACTGCAGTGACAATGCCAGATCCTTAACCCACTGGTGCCAGAGGGGAACTCCCATACTGGAACACTTTTAAGATTCAAAGTGCTAGAAGAAGCATACAGATCTGTTTACTAAAATAATAATCAAGGAATTTTTAAAGAAAATAAATCTAATAGTAAAGGAAATGAGAAAGAGGCTGTAAATGGATCAGGCATTTTAATTTTACTTAGTCTCAGGAAAGCTCAAAATCAGTGAAACAGAGCAGAGAAAGTTCATAGCTTAGAATATGCAAGAGGGGACTAAAGGCAAAATATATTAACAACAAGAGAGCCAAACTGTCTAAAAACCAGAGAAAATACGGACTTCTATCTCTAGATAGAAATGAAAAAAAAGCTGAAAATGGAGAAACAGAACAGGTTTTTTAAAAATAACCTTTTTTTTAATTGAAGTATAGTTTATTTACAATGTTGTGCTACTTTCGGTTGTATAGCAAAGTGATTCAGTTGTATATATATATGTATATAAAAACTGAATATATTCTTTTTCATATTCTTTTCCATTATAGATTATTACAAGATTTTGAATATAGTTCCGTGCGATACAGCAGGTCCTTACTGTTTGTCTATTTTATATATAGTAGTGTGTATACGTTAATCCCAAACTCCTATTTATCCCCCTGCCCGATCCCGAGAGGGTTCCTTTCCTTAAAAAAAAATGAATAAACTTCCTGGTGAAGGCACAAGATCTGAAATCCTTTTCATCCTGGAAGTTTAGGCAAAAGGCCTCCCCCCTAAAACATTCCTTACCCCATCACCATAAAGCAAAGTGTCTGGAACTGACTGACAGTTCACACTAAAATATTTATTGAGTAAGTCTTACAAAGCAACAAGGTTCTGCTTTTATATACAAAATTTCTAATTATCTCCTCCATTCCCCCATTCTAAAATGTACAAAATTAAACAATAATAAGAAATATGATTATAATATAATAAAGAAAAAGATCAATGGAGTTCCCTTGTGGTGCAGCAGGTTAAGGATCTGGCACCGTCACTGAAGCAGGCTGAGTCACTGCTACGGTGCAGGTTCAACCCCTGGCCCAGGAACTTCCATGTGCCATAGGCACAGGCAAAAAGAAAAGAACAAAAGAAACAGACCAAAATAAAGTAATTCTAAAGGAAAAAAATTATAGGATATTAAACAAGACAGTGCTGTTTGTTTTTTTTTTTTTGCTTTTTAGGACTGTACCTGTGACATATGGAAGTTCCCAGACTAGGGGTCAAATCAGAACTATAGCTGCCAGCCTATGCCACAGCCACAGCAGCGTGAGATCTGAGCCACATCTGTGACCTACACTACAGCTCATGGCAATGCCAGATCCTCAACCTACTGAGTGAGGCCAGGGATCGAACCTGCATCTTCATGGATACTAGTCGAGCTCTTTACTGCTGAGCCACAACAGGAAATTTCAGGGGTGTTATTTAAACAAAAGTTTAGAAATTAAAAAAACATAAGAGAGAAACAAATATTAAGACATTAAAGGCTAGAAATTAAGGCAGCCCCACAGGAAAAAGATGGAAAATGAGAGAAAACACTTAAGTTCCACATCTGAATTACAGAAGTTCTGCAGAGAATGGAGAAAAAATAAACACATCGTCCAAGAAAATGAGAAATTTTTCAGTGATGGACCAAAAAAAAGACTTCAAATTGTACCAGTCCTACTCAAAAACCCCATACAAGGACTGAATAAAAGACCAGTACACAAACACATATTCTTGTGAAATTTCAAAATTCTAAGCTAAAGATCCTAAAAGCTTTCACTGATAATGGACTGACAGAGAAGGAAATGTAATCTTTGCATACTATTTGGCCTTTCATTGATAAATAGGTAGATCATTTTAATGAATATAAATGGTAGAATAAATATAACGGTTGGTTGATTTTCACCTTAAAAATAAACTATAGGAATTTCCGTTGTGGTGCAGTGGAAACGAATCCAACTAGGAACCATGAGGTTCCAGGTTCGATCCCTGGCCTTGCTCAGTGGGTTAGGATCCTGCCTTGCGGTGAGCTGTGGTGTAGGTCACAGACGTGGCTCGGATCCCACGTTGCTGTGGCTGTGGCACAGGCCGGCGGCTACAGCTCCAAGTAGACCCCTAGCCTGGCCCCCACAGGCCGCAGGTGCGGTCACAAAAGGACAAAGAGACAAAAAAATAAATAAACTATAGATTAAAATGCAAAAAAAGCTTATGGGACAGATGATAAATATGATCAGAACAACACAGAAAGGGAAAGGAAGACCTGAAAAAAGCCTACCTCTGCCCCAAAATACATCATACATAATGTGGACAAAGAAGGCAAACCACAAATGGAAGAAGAGATTTGTAGCACATATAACTAACAGAAGATTAACAGCCTGGACATACAAAGAATAAATCAGAAAACAGAGGGAAAAAACAGGCTAAAAAGATATCTGTAGCACATAAAACTAATAAAAGATTAATAACAAGAGTATGAAAAGACTAAATCAGGAAAATAAAAAAAATAAACTGAAAAATATTATGTATAGGCCCATAAACACTTTTAAGTGATTCTTAACCTCACCAGGAATCTGGAAAACATACATTAAGACAGTAAGAGGCCATTCTGCATTCAGCAGATAGCCAAATTCAAAGTCTCATAATACCAAGTATTGAGAAAAATGTATAACAGCTATTCTCATACTCTGCTGGTTGATGAGGGTATAAACTGGTATAGCTAGAAAGTGACCTGTCAACAACACTTAATGTTGAGTATGAACATACACAGGGCCTAGCAATCCCATTTTTTGCTATACTCCCTAGAGGAATTCTTATATGAGTATATCAGGAAATGTGTACAAAAAAGTTCACCACTGCTACATCCCTTGTGAAAAATTGAAAATAACCAACATGTCCATCTTGAAAAGAGGAGATAAATAAATTATGGCATATTCATAACAAAAAAATACTAGAGAGCGAGTAAAATGAATTAACTGTATGTATTAGCTGTACACATAAAGACACGCAGGGGAGTTCCCACTGTAGCACAACAGGACTGGCAGCATCTCTGAAGTGCTGGGATGCAAGTTTGATACCCGGTTCATCCCAGTGGGTTAATGATCCATTGTTGCCACAGGTGCAGCACAGGTCACGCCTATGGCTCAGATCTGATCCCTGGCCCAGAAATTCCATATGCCACAGGGTGGCCAAAAAATAAATAAATAAATAAGTATAAATTAAAAATAAAAACATGTAGAGAAATGATAATATCAAATTCAGGACAATGGAAGAAGAATGGAGGAAGAAAAATAGTAAAGAGCAGTTCTAATTTTATGTAAAATCCTTAAGCTGGCTGATTACCAATTTAAATTTTTAAGTTCTTAAGTTGGTTGTTGGGTAAATGTTCTCATTTTTTCCACTTTTTGCTGACTAAAATATTTCATAATAAAGAGTTTCCCTGAAGAAAAAACACAGTAAAGAAATTACGCAAAAATTTTTGGCTGCACCCATAGTATGCAAAAGTTCCCAGGTCAGGGATATCAAATCACTGTATGCCACACAGTGACAATGCAGGATCCTTAACCTGCTAGACCACCAGGGAACTCTGAAAATATGCAAAATTAAAACTCAAAGGATTTATTGTTGTAAATCCTATCCTGAAACCATATTGGAGTCCTAGTATTAAGAACTTAAATCATTTCCACCCTTAAATTATAATAGTGACTATTAAAAAAAATACATACTCTGTAACTGATGTTACACTTTCCTGTCCAAAAGGTCCAACTGGATCATCCTTGAATTTATCACTTGGAAGTTGAGGTGGTAAAAACTCTAAATCTTTTTTCTTTGGGACCTTGTAATACTTCCAGGCTATATTAGCTTCATCTTCTTCCAAGTTTACTGCTGTACCAACATATACTGTAGGTTCTACAGCTTCCTGGAATTGAGCTGGGAAAGACTGGGATAAATTGTCTATCCTATCTTCCACTGGTTTAGAAGGAACCAAGGGATCCGGTGTTGGCATTTGATAAAAATGCTGACTCTGAGGAGTTGAAGGTGTTTTAGTCACTCCTTCATCAACCACATCACATGGGTGAGGACTAAGTGGGGGTGGTTGAGGTGAATTTGCCATTTCAGTGCCATGAATCTGAGGAGTCTTTGCTACATCATTAGTTCGGATGTTTGAAAATCTCACTTGACTGTCTGGAGCAGAGATCACAAGTCTTTGGCTGGCTGAATCTGTGTCCATGCCAACATCATCACTAACAGATACACGATGGTGAAAAGGAGTCAAGGGGCGTTTTTGTGGTTTTTCACTCTTTTCTTGTTTTTCATTGGTCTTGTGCTTAGGAAGTACTTGTTGCTGACTTAAAGATGGTGCCTGTCCTTGTTGTCCTGGATTTCTTGGTTTGAGATTTTTGTGCCTAAAACGTTAAAAGAAAAGTTTATTTATAGTATACCTATTATATCTAAGTATACAAGTTAACACCATTAGACATTTCAGATATCATTTGTTTTTCACATATAAACCTAAAAGTAAAATTATTTCAATTTATATATAATACTTTGTTCAGTGACTTAAAACAAAAAGCATGTAGATTCATAAAAGCCAATTTTCTCATGCTTATTTAATGTGATCAGATAGCCAAAGATGATTTGATTTATGTAATTACATTAGTACCTGAATAAACAAAGATAAGACTTGAATTATTTAAGGTAAAAAGGATTCGAATTCATTCATTTATGTACTTGATATTTTACCATTAGTAATTGTTATAAACCAAAGTCAACGGCTTGGCGAGCTTAGTCATCATCTACAATTCTACAGCAACTGGCTAAAAAACTTATTCTACTGAACTGAAGTTAGATCAATCAAGATGGAAATCCACTACAAGACAGCCCTAGAGTTGACTGATGGGTCCCATACCATACCTACCTTCTCTCAAGGCTTACCACTATAGAAAAAAAAGCTGACTGGGAAAGGAAAAGGAAAGGAAATTCCTAAAAGAATTTCTTCTTCACGATATGAAGCAATTCTAAATTGAAAAGCTTGACAACTACATACCTAAAAAATCTAGTAATTGAATTTTTTTTTTTTTTTTTTTTAATGGCAGCACCTGCAGCATATGGAAGTTCCCAGGCTACCTGCAGGCCTATAGCACTTCCACAGCAATGCCGGATCCTTAATCCAGAGTGAGGCCAGAGATTGATCCCACATCCTCACAGACACTATGTCAGGTTCTTAACTTGCTAAGCCACAATGGGAACGCCAAGATTTCATTCAGTGCAGTAAAAACACCAGGAACCCTCAGATTTCCAAACACAACTGATGTTGATGTACATAAAAATATATATATGATTTTTTGGTTGTTGTTGCTTGTTTGTTTGTTTTGTTTTGTTTTGGGCTACACTTGAGGCATGTCGAAGTTTCCAGGCTAGGGATCAAACCTGAGCCACAGCAGTGACAATGCAAAATCCTTAACTGCTAGGCCACCAGGGAACTCTCCATAAAACTTTTTTTTGGCCACACCCACAAAATGTGGAAGTTTCTGGGCCAGGGACTGAATCCAGCCGCTGCAGTGACAATGCTGGATCCTTAACCCACTGAGCCACAAAAGAACTCCCAAAAATATTTTTTCTTTTTACAACTGTACCTGCAGTATATTGAAGTTCCCCGAGCTAGAGGTCAAACTGGAGTTGCAGGTACAGTACTATACCACAGCCACACCAACACTGGATCTGAGCCAGATCTGCTACCTACACCACAGCCTGCAGTAACGCCAGATCCTTAACGCAGTAACAGAGGTCAGGGATCAAACCCACATTCTCATGGAGACTACACTGTGTTCTTAACACACTGAGCCACAACAAGAACTCTCTAAAAATATTTTTAACTAAAAAAATAGAGAAAAATGGGCAGGATTTTTGGTATTCATTAGTTTTTTTTTTCAGTTTTCTTTTAAAATTTATTTTACTAATGGTTTTGTTACCCCAGGGGAAACTTTAAATTGTATTACAAAGCATGGCAGGCACTTTGTTCAAAGAACTCTCTACTGAGTGAACATGCTGATATACCTGATTTTACACAGCCTGGGACATCTTATTGCACACAGGGGAAAAAAAGCATGAAAGTCATCCAAGAAAACTGCAGTTATGTCAAAAAGGATACAGGAGAAATCCATCATTACCCTAACACCAAAATCAAAGACATCATTAGAAAAGGAAATTATAGAGTGATATCCCTCAAGAACACAGATGTAAAATCATTAATAAAATATTAGCAATCAAGTAATCCGTAAGTTAAGAGTACATCATAACCAAATGGGATTTATCCCAGGAATGTAAGGCATACAGTCACAAAAAAAGTCAGTATTATTCATCACATTAACAGAATAAAAGAGAAAAATTACATGATTACCTCGATAAATATAGAAAAACACGACAAAATTCAACACCTATTCATATAAAAAGACTCAGCAAGCAGGATACAGAACTTAATCTAATAATGGACATCCATGAAAAACTACATCATACTTGGAGTTCCCTTTGTGGCTCAGTGGCTAACGAATCCGACTAAGAACCATGAGGTTGCGGGTTCGATCCCTGGCCTTGCTCAGTGGGTTAAGGATCCGGCGTTCCCGTGAGCTGTGGTGTAGGTTGCAGACGCGGCTCAGGTCCCACGTTGCTGTGGCTATGGCGAAGGCCGGCAGCTACAGCTCCCGTTAGATCGCTAGCCTGGGAACCTCCATATGCCGCGGGAGCGGCTCTACATAAAGGCAAAAAGACAAAAAAAAAAAAACTACATCATACTTAATGATGGAAGACTAAATAATTTCTTCCTAAGACTAGGAACAAAGCAAAAATATAAACTCAAAATTTCTATTCAACAATTTTTTTTTCCTTTTTTGGCTGCCCCATGGCATATGGAGCTCCTAGGCCAGGTATCAGACCCAGGCCACAGTTGCGAACTACTCCACAACTGTGGCAACACCGATCCTTTAACCCGCCTTGCTGGGCCAGGGATCAAACCTGCATCTTTGGTGCTGCAGAAACACTGCCGATCCCACCGAGCCACAAAGGGAACTCCCTATTTTATAATTTTACTGAACGTTTTAGCCAATGCAGTAAGTCAAGAAAAAAAAGGGATTTCAAAAGAAGAAAACTTTATATTCATAGAACACATGATTAAAGACTTTTCATTGAAGGTATCAGGCTGATCATCTTTTTGTTTGTTTGTTTGTTCTCCGTAGCATACTGAAGTTCCTTGGCCAGGGATGGAACCTGCACCACAGATGTGACCAAAGCGACAGCAGTGACAATGCCAGATCTTTACCTTGCTGAGCCACCAGGGAACTCCTAGGACATCTATCACAAAGCAGTGTTTAAAAAAAAAATCTAACAAGTAATTGATAGTAACAAAAGTATTATTTTTAAAAAAGTAAACACAATAAAAACTTTGGAAACAACCTATCTGTCCATCAAATCCAGATTATCAAATACACTATGGTACTTCCGTTCAGTGGAATACCAAGGTTTTTTAAAACAATAAAATAGATCCACAAGTAACCTGAATGGCAAGATCTAAGCCCATTAAATGAAAAAAATAAACTGCCAAATACATCCACATTATTGTGGAAAAACACATATAACACACCAGATTACCCAAAAAAGTGTGAAAGGATAATACCTAATTTAGTCACACTTCAAGGGAGAGGTAGTAGGATTTAGAAAGAGAGAATGGTCAAGGGCTATTTCAGCTTTATCTGTATAACTGAAATTTCTTAAAAACACATATATTCAAGAACTAAAGAAGAGAACCAGATTTCAGGGGAGAGGGAGGGTTAGATGGAAAAATCTAGAGTACAAAACCCAAAAGTGAAAAAAAAAGGTAAATGATTAAAAGCACCATTTATTAGAGGGGTAAATTCATTAAAAAAGAATAAAGCAAAAGCCTAGGTTAGAAACTTCAAAAGAAGAACTGCTTGATAAATATGTCAATATAGAGAAAGAAAAAACCAATTTCATTTAAGCATTCTACTGCCTTATTTAGACCAGGGACTGACAAACTTTTTCTGTGAAGGACCAGATGGTAAAAATATTTTGGGCTCTGGGCACCATATAGTCTGTCTTTTACTCAACTTTGTGAAAGCAGCCACAATTAATACATGTATGAACAGATGTGGCTCTGTACCAATGAATTCTCATTTATGGACACAAATTTCAATTTTATAGAATTTTCACAAAATATTCTTCTTTTCTCAACTATTTAAAGATGTAAAAACCATTTCGGCTCATAAGCCATTCAAAACAGGATGTGAACAAAATTTGGCCAGCGGCTCATAGCTTGCCAACCCCTAGTCTCAAGACAAATAATTCACTGGAGTCCTGCATTTTAAGTTTGGTTTTCCTATCCCCTCTAGGTGCGTATGGTTTGTAACTATTTTAAACTGTCATCTAACCATATTTTTATTCCAACCTCTCTATCAACAATACAGGCAAGTTTTCAACAAAGTTGCCCAACTTTAAAAAACTGTATAGACTTTCGTGTGGTTCACAACTACTCAGCGTTACTTCTACAGAGGCTGTGGCTCGACCCCTAAAAAACGTCTTTAATCCAAAGAATCTGTAAGTCTAAGTTAACCTATGCAAAAACACATCAGAACACTTCAGAGTCTGTCACTGTACTCAATCAAACAGAACTAATGTAAGAAAAACCTTGGCCCTAGATATACAGATATACACACCATAATTCAGTATAAAATTCTTTTACTTGGCTGCAAAACCAAGCTTTCACAGTCCAGCTCTGCTAACTGTGTAAGAACTTAAGACATAAATTTGTATCCACTTCTATAATCAGCTCCAAATTACTGAATTTTTGTTCTTCTCAAATTATTTTCTTTTGGAAAAAATCTTAGCACACTGTGTTTATAGAAGCTACCTCAAACAAAGTGGGGTATAAGTATGCAATAGCATAAGAAACTATCACACACACACATGTACACACATCAATCAAATGGGAAAAAAATGTCTACCTCAAACAGCTGCAATTTGTTCTCTGTGTGGCTTCAACAAAATCCCAGGATGCTATTTTATCAGCTGTCTCTTCCTCACACAAACCACCTGATGAAGCCGAATACTTCCTCCTAAGATTTAAAATTATAAAATTCTTTAGAATTCATAAAAAAATCTGTAACCCTCAAGCATTAAAATTGAATTTTTAAAAATTTTTTGAATTAAAAATCATATGACTGTTTATACTTTAAATATCTTTTCAAGTAACTACCAACATGTAATTTTTATACCTGAAAGTGAACATACATACTTGTTCTGTGCTCTGTTCATGTTGCATTCTTGCCAAACTCTATCTACCACATGATTTGCTAGTTTTCTGGGTATTTTTCCTCCATGGTGACTAGTACTATCAGAGTTGAAACCATCAGAAACTGAGGAAAATTTGATCCATTTCTGAGCAGACTGAGGATCAACTGAAAACAAAAAAGAATAGGCTGTAGGAGAATAAAGGTAGGTTTCAAATAATATTGGTTTTTTTTCCAGATTTCTGACACAACTTGCTCCAGCTCTCTTTTAAGCAAAAAAGCATGTCATTTTATTTTTTTGGTCTTTTTTTGTCTTTTTAGGGGCCTACCTGTGCCATATGGAGGTTCATAGGCTAGCGGTTGAATAGGAGCTACAGCTGCCAGCCTACGCCACAGCCACAGCAACGCGGGATCCAAACCGTGTCTGCGACCTACACCACAGCTCACGGCAACGCCAGATCCTTAACCCACTGAGCAAGACCAGAGACTGAACCTGCAACCTCACGGTTACTAGTCAAGTTCGTTAACCACTAGGCCACAACAGGAATTCCAGCATGTCATTTTAAAATACAGGAAGCAAAAAAAAATTTGAACAGGGGGTGGGAACTGGCTTGTAGTGTTATATCACTGTTGATTTCCTGACTTGGAGGATTAAACAGTAGTTGGTTTCTGTTGCGCCACAAGGGAAACTTCCGAAATTATTTTAAAGTAATTATTTTAACTAGTAAATTCAAGATCACAGATTTATCATTAGAGCTAATGAAATAAATTAATAAATACCCGTTTGGACTTCCTCAGGAGATGTAGGTGGTGTAAGAGTAACCGAGGACATAGCAGGATCTCTTGTGGAAGCAGGCACTTGGTGGACACCCAAGCAAGAAGCTGAACAGTGAGAGGATCCCAAAGAGCTAGGAGTAGGAATGTCTGACTGAGGGACTAGAACAAAGCATGCTGGGTAGATCATTCGGACACCAGCTAAAAGGGAAAGAAAACGGATGGGAAAATCAATTACTATTGTGACTATAGTGGGATTAGTTTCACTCAAATGTTCATTATTGGAAAAAGATGAACTGCATGTTAAAATAAAATACATTTAATGTATTATTTTTATAAATAAACATTCCTCTGGCATAAGGTTGCTCTAGAAGAAACCACAAGAAGCTGGTCATTGTGGTTACCTGTGGTGACAAGAGACCTTAAGAAAGCAGCTTTTTCTTTTTGTTTTTGGATTTTCTAACCATAACTGTGTATTAAAAATCTTTATTTGCAAATTTGACTGAATTTTTTAAAAACTAACAAAGATAATTGGTACTAGAATTATGGACAATTTTCTATTTTCTTCTTTAAAACCCTAATAATATGTTTGTGTTTTGTTTATGTTTTTGACCCAACTACTCTGCCAATGTATTTACTGAAATTATTATTGAAACTGAATACTGGTATTCCTTTCATTGAAAAAAACAAATAAGGTAATCTTCATATGTAATATTTACCATACAAATATATTAAATACAGTGTTGCAAATTTTAATCCCAATTATCTGCTCATATGTTCCCAACACCTCCCGTGTCTCTCAAAGGCGGGGTGTGTGTCTGTATGTGTGTGTATATATATATTGACCTCAATGTTAGGTTTGGCTATGCAACTTGCTGTGGAATGTAAGTGAATGTGACAGATGCCAGAGCCCAACAGGAACTTTAGATGTACTTATAGGATCAGTGCAATCTCTCCTACTTTGTGTCCTCTGCCTTGACATTAGCATATCTCAAATATAGTTTACCCTGTTAATCTAGATCACTAAATAAGAAGACATATAGAATACAACCAACCCAAATAGAGCTGACTTGCACAGAGTGAATCAAAGCCACAAGTTCTTCAGGCATACATTTTCTGCCTTTTAAGTCATCAGAGGCTAGAGTTTCACCAAATGTTAAAATACTGCATAACTGCCTAACAACCTTCCGGCCTCCAAATATTATTCATTCACAATTATTTTCTCCCCACCTTTAGCATGCTTAACTCTACGTAGAATGTATTTCCCCATCCCAATGACTTCAGCCTTGCCATATGACTAGTTTTACCTAATAAGAGTATGAGTAGATGCAACATACGTTATATCCTAGCAAAAGCTTTAAATACACTTACATGGTTAGGCTCAGCCCCTACTATTCCTCTGTTTTTTAAGAAAAGTATGTCCCAGACACTGGGTATTCCTTGAGCCTAGGTTGTAGAATGAGAAGATACACGGAACCATACTGCAACCAAGCTGCAGCCCTTATATAACTTAAGCAGGAAATAAGGAAGAAACAAATATTTGGTTTTAAAAGCCACTAAGATCTTTAGCAAAATCTAATATATACAGTCACATTATTTTCCCCTTAGAATTAATACTCAAAATCCCTACCAACAAGAACTTCTACCGCAGCTAAAGAATCATCTTCCCAATCCATATCTTCCTGCTTTTCTTCAGACATCTCCTTCAAACAAGATGAGATAGGATAGAACTGTTTCCATTCACCAATCAATTTTTTTGTAGCTGAATCAGACATCTTGAATGCCTGTCCTGTGAGAGTGCCATTTAGTCCAAATGGGCTTAAGATAACTAGAAACCCAAAACAGACATCAAGTAAGTAACTTAAGACTGTTACACCAAATAAGGTGACACCGAATGGTATGGCAAGTAAGTATGCAATTCAAAAAAAGAAAAGGAAATCCGCAATGATCAATTAGAGAAAATCAATTTACTCTACTTCATTATTGTGGAGATAAAGTACAACACTGAGTTTACTATAAAAACTTAAAAATTCTGTCTACCCCCAAATCTCATATGGATAGAATTTCAACATAAATTGAGATTATTTGTATATTCTCAGCTTCTCTTGATTTTCCACTATGAAAAAGCAATTTGAGGAAACACAATGTGTTTAATTTATATATATACATTATATATTATATATATATATAAATCTAAGTAATCTATACTACCCATATAAATTTTTAAAGATCAAATATTAGGCTTAGAATTAAAATAAGACCATACTGCCAGTCCTTAAAAACAAATCAGCAGTCTTAGAAAATATTTCCTCTAGAGTTCAACCACTTTCATGGTATGAATTATATCAAAAATCCCTGTATATCAATGTTAAAAATGGCTTACGTGACCTGATACACAAGATAACTTTGAAAATAGAAACATGCATGTTTTTCAGCTAAAGACTATTTAAAAGAACACTTTAAAATGTTAACATTCGTGTACAGGAATGTTTAAAATAACATTTGTATTAAAAATCTTATTTCACTGATTCAATACTCTAATGGGGAAGTAAACTATATCAAAATCACCATTGAGCTAAAAACCAGGGGGAAATTTCATTAATTTATGCCAACTTTAATAAGAATGTTCTTGAAACAACAATAAAAAATCAAATAACTAAGCCAATAAAATAATCTACCTTGAAATGGACTATTAGATTGTTGAGCAAGGGTGATATGCTCTTCACTAAGAAGGTATACAGGTTGATGTTGGTTAATCTCCACACTGGTACAAACATTGCTGTCTCCATGCAAGAAAAAGGTGAAAGAGCAGGACAAGTGTTCACTAACAAAGAAGAAAAAGTTATATTTTAGTAATAATTTATAGCCAAAAAAATAAGCTAATTTGCTTTTTTATAAAGTTATACCACAAAAATGCATGTTCTCTTTAACACAGAAATTCTAGTTCATAAAAAACAAAAAACAGATATGAACAAAGATTTAGCTGTAAGAAATGGCGAGGGGTCAAATCAGAGCTGCAGCTGAGGCCTACATAACAACCACAGCAACACAGGATCTAAGCCACATCTGTGACTTACACTGTAGCTTGCAGCAATGCTGGATCCTTAACCCACCGAGCCACAACAGGAACTCCCCGTAAGAAATGTTCTTATGTAACAGAAAAAGCTACAAAGAAAGGAACTAGTTAATCAAGTTAGGGAGGAGTTTCCTGGTGGTCTAGTGGTTAAGGAGCCAGTGTTGTCACTGCTGTGTCAGGTCACTCCAGTGGTGTGGGTTCAATCCCTGGCCTGGGAACTTCTGCATGCCACCAGCACAGCCAAAAAATAAACTAAAATAAACAAGTTAGGTACACCCACACATATAATTATAACACAGCCACCAAAACAAATAAAGGTGAGGGAGTGGGTTTAATGGAAAAGGCAGGCTACCAAAATAGTATAGTGTCAATGTTTTTAAAGGAAAGAAGAAAGGTTACTTTGGTGAAAAAAGTCTAGGTGTACAACAGAATTAAAGGTGACCTATTTTTTTATTTTTATTTTCTATTCCATATAAAAAATTAAATGCAGTGAGTTCCCCTGGTGGCTCAGCGGTTAACAAACCTGACTAGGATTCACAAGGATGCAGGTTCGATCCCAGGCCTAGTTCGGTGGCTTAAGGATCCAGTGTTGCCGTGAGCTGTGGTGTAGGTCACAGACGTGGCTCAGATCCCACATTGCTGTGGTGAAGGCCAGCAGCTGTAACTCTGATTCAACCCCTAGCCTGGAAACTTCCATATGCCGTGGGTGCAGCCCTAAAAAACCAAAAAAAAAAAAAAGCAAATATATTTTCTCATTTTATTATTCATGAAATTGGGCTGAATGCAATTAATCAAGCATTTAACAGAATACTCTCTCCTCCATCCTCAATAATTTTACTTTTTATTAAAGTATATTTAAACGTTGTGCCAATTTCTGCTGTACAGCAAACTGACTCATTAATACATTTTATATATATGTGTGTGTGTATATATATTTGGTTTTTAGGGCCGTACCCATGGCATATGGAAGTTCCCAGGCTAGGGGTCAAATTGGAGCTACAGCCGCCAGCCCGTGCCACAGCCATAACGACATGGGATTCAAGCCGTATCTGTGAGCTACACCACAGCTCACGGCAACGACAGATCCCCGACCCCCTCAGCAAGGCCAGGGATTGAACCCTCATCCTCATGGATACTAGTCGGATTCTTTACTGCTGTGCCCCAACAGGAATTACATATTTTAATATTATTTTCCATCATGGTCTATTGAAGTTATTTTAAAACAATGATTGGTCTTATACTGAAGGCAACCTAGAGTCAAAGTTATACGCAAAATAAAACATCCTATGAAATTTAGATATGCCCGGGTATACCGGCTGGAAAATAAAAGTTCCCAAGAGGAAAGCAGATGTATCCTCCCAATGAAATTTAGAAGTTAAGTAGCCCAGAAGAGAACGAGATTGTACACGAAGAAGAATCCACTTTCCTTATTTCTTTTCCACACATCTTAATCATCTGAAAGAACCAGTTCTTTAAAATATAACCGTTAATAACCTTGAAATCTGTTGCATGTTATTTGCAAATAATCTGTTGAATTATTTTTGGACAAAGGGCATAATAAATTAAGTTATAAAGTAATACTATAGTTTAATAGAAGTGGTAAAAAAGAAAGTAAAGAGGTGAAGAGTAATGTAGAGCTGAGAATTTCATCATATATATATATAAATGTCAAAAAATAATGTCTAGGAAATTCCCTTGTGGCACTGCAGGTTAAGGATCCAGCATTCCCACAGCTATGGTGCAGGCCACAACTGTGGCTCAAGTTAATCCCCTGGCCTGGGAACTGCCACATGCTGCAGAAGAGGCCAAAGAATAAGTCTGAGGTTGATAAAATAAGAAACTGAAATTTATGCATATCATTCAAGTTAAAAAGGGACCAAGAGAAAAACTGAAACTAACACAACTAATAAAATAAACCTTCCATTGTAAAGAACCAGTAGACACTGGTCTAAGGTTGATTAGTCAGGGCCTAGAGGTAGAAACATTTCTGGAATATGGCAGTAAGAACCAGAAGTTATTAACACAAAAGTTAAAAAACAAAAAAACAAAACCTGGTTATTTCCAGGGAATGAGACTAAGAGTAATTAAGTAAAGACCTTTAATTTTTCTAAATTTATAATTCCATTCTGTACTACTTCATTATACTCATATAAATTTCTTAAAATTTATGAATTCAATACATTAATCAGTGATTACTATATTTTCCCCATCCAATATGCTTTTACTGTTTTTTTAAAAAAAACAAACTTATTTTTAGAATAATTTTGAATTTATAAAAAGTTACAAAAATAGTAGAGCATTCTCCTATATACCCTTCACCCAATTTCCTCTGATGTTAATGTCTTATATAACCATGCTATATCTGTCAAACAAGTAATTAACACTGGGGCACATTACTGTTAACTAACTCCAGTCTTTTATCTGTTCACCAGATTTTCCACTTACGCTTTTTCTGTTCCAGAATCCAATCCAAGATACCACACTACATTTAGCCAATCTTTTTGTTCTAGATTTATTGAGATATAATGAGTGATTATAAGAAATAAAAATACTTAAATTATTTAATAAATAAAGCTTGTTTCTTCTGATTAAAAAAACTAAGTCT
>PVHT020001179.1:210281-229241 GCA_004024745.2 Catagonus wagneri
ACTCCAGTCTTTTATCTGTTCACCAGATTTTCCACTTACGCTTTTTCTGTTCCAGAATCCAATCCAAGATACCACACTACATTTAGCCAATCTTTTTGTTCTAGATTTATTGAGATATAATGAGTGATTATAAGAAATAAAAATACTTAAATTATTTAATAAATAAAGCTTGTTTCTTCTGATTAAAAAAACTAAGTCTACTGGAATAGCTATTATTAGTTGAGTAATTACAAAGACTACAAACATTTGTTTTAGTATAAAAGTACTGCTGACCCGTGAACAAAGCAGGGGGATTAGGGATGTTGTCCCTTCCTATGTAGTGAAAAATCCCGCATATAGCCTAGTCCACACCTCATATGCAAGATTCTGAATTCACAAATTCAACCAACTACAGACCATGCAGTCCTATAGTATTTACTACTGAAACACTCTGCATATAACTGGACCTGTTCAGTTCAAACCCGTGTTGTTCAAAGGTCAACATATAAATCTATAGTAATCACCAAATCAAGATAAGAGATTACGTTAACTAGTAAACTTAGAGAACCATTCATACAAAAACAGATCATCGCCAATGCTCACTTAAAGTAAACTTGAGGAGTTCCCATCATGGCACAAATGGAAACAAATCCGACTAGGAACCAACACCAATTCTTACTGATTCTAGTTCTTAAACGTTATGACTTATTTTTTGTTCTTGGTCCTTTTAAGATCTGAGTAACTGTTAAAATCTCTAATTTTATCTTTCTTGCTTTACACCGCTGTCAGCAATCTTTCTAAAAATTAATTCTAATCATGTAACTGGGAGGCTTGAAATCAACAGCTCCTCAATGCTTTCAGGATTTAAGTTTAAAAACCTTAAGACTTTGGCATAGCACTTTAGACCCTTCACAATCTGATCCTTAACAAATTCTTTAGGCAGAGATACTTAACACACCAAGAACTACCCTTGTTTACCACAAATTTCTCTCATTACTCAACCATTCCTCAAGACTCCTTTAACCATCATTTCTGTGCTCCCATATTAGTCTATGCTCATCGTAATATTTATTGTAACATCACTATTATTTACTAACTCATCTCCCTGCCAGATTATAAATTCCTTGATAAAAGGAATTAACGGCTTTAATATCTGTTGGAAGATTGGGTCATAGGTCTCAATTCTCCACTTCTCTCATTTTAAAAAATTTTTCTTTTTAGGGCCACACCTGTGCCATATGGAAGTTCCCTGGTTAGAGGCTGAAGTGGAGCAGCAGCTTCCACAGCAACACAAGGATCTGAGCCACATCTGTGACTACACCATAGCTTATATCAACACCAGATCCCTAACCCACTGAGCAAGGCCAGGGATCAAACCCGCACCCTTATGGATGCCAGTCAGGTTCTTAACCCAGAGCTACAACAGGAACTCCTCTCTCTCATTTTTCTAATCACAGTAAAAAACACAACATAAAATTTATCAACTTAACCATTTTTAAGTGTTCTGTTTAGTAGTATTAAGCATATTCATGTCATTGTGAAACAGATCTTCAGAACTTTGTCACCTTGCAAATCTGAAACTACATTCATTAACAATTTCCCTTTTACCCCTGCCCCAGCCCCTTACAACCACCGTTCTTATTGCCCCTTACAACCACCATTCTACTTATTGCTTCTATGAACCTATTTTAGATACTTCACATAAGTAGAATCATATAATATTCATCTTTTTTGTGACCAGTTTATTTCAATCAGCATCATGTCTTCAAGGTTCATCCACAGTGTAGCATGTGACAGGATTTCTTTCCTTTTAAAGGACGAATAATAATTCATTGCATAACACATTTTGCTTAGCTATCATCCCTCAGTGGATATTTGGGTTGCTTCTACCTCTTGGCTATTAAGAATAATGAAGATAAAGGAGTTCCCGTCATGGTGCAACAGAAACTAATCCGACTAGGAATCAGGAGGTTGTGGGTTCGATCCCTGGCCTCGCTCAGTGGGTTAAGGATCTGGCATTGCCCTGAGCTGTGGTGTAGGTCACAGACGTGGCTTGGATCCCGCGTTGCTGTGGCTGTGGCATAGGCCGGCAGCTGTAGCTCTGATTAGACCCCTATTCTGAGAACCTCCACATGCCACAGGCCGCAGGCCTACACCACAGCCACAGCAATGCTGGATCTGAGCCGAATCTGCGACCTATGCAGCAGCTTACGGGAACACTGGATCTTTAACCTACGGAGTGAGGTCAGGGATCAAACCCACATCCTCACAGACACTATGTTGGGTTCTTAACCTGCTAACTCCTGTTTTTAATTTTTAGAGGAAATTTCACATCATTTTCAATTGCACCATTTTACAATCACACCAACGGTGAACAAAGGTTCTAATTTTTCTAATACTTGTTACTTTTTCATTTTATCAATAGTAGCCATCCTAAAAGATGTGACATGGTATCTCACTGTGGTTTTGATTTATATTTCTCTGATTAATGACGTTGAACATCTTTTCATGTCTACTGGCCATTTCTATATCTTCTTTGAAGAAATGTCTGTTGAAGTTCTTTGTCCAGTTTTTAATTGGGCTATATGATACTTTAAGTTGTAAGAGTCCTTTATAATGCTGGATTTTAACACCTTATCAGGAACATGACTTGCAAATATTATCTCCCGTTCCATAAACTGCCTCTGCACTGTTAATTATGTCCTTTGATGCATAAAGGTATTTAGGTTTGATATAGTCCCATTTGTCTATTTTTGCTTTTGGTGTCATAACCACAAAATCATTGCCAAATCCAGTGTAACTGAAGCTTTTCCCCTATGTTTTTTCCTAGGAGTTTTATAGTTTTAGGTCTTAGAGTTAGGTTTTCAAATCCATTTTAAGTTAATTATAGTATAAGATAAAGGTCCAATCTTATTCTTTTACATGTGTCTAACCTGTTTTCCCAACACCATTTATTGAAGAAAACGTCCTTTCCCCACTGAGTGGTCATGGCATCCTGGTCAAAGATCATCTGAACACACACACGGCTTTATTTTTGAATTTTCTACTCTATTCCATTGGTTTACACGTCTGTCTTTATGCACACAGTTTTGATGACTGCAGCTTTGTAATGTTTTATTCACCTCTCTCTTTCTTTTTTCTTTTCTCTTTTTAGGGCCACACCTGTGGCATATGGAGGTTCCCAGGCTAGGGGTCTAAGTGGAACTACAGCTTCTGGCCCACGCCACAGCCACAGCAACAGCAGATCTGAGCCATGTCTGCAACCTATACCACAGGTCACAGCAACACCAGATCTTTAACCCACTGAGTGAGGTGAGACCAGGGATCGAACCTGCAAACTCGTGGATGCTGGGCAGAATTGTTTCCGCTGAGCCACAACAGGAACTCCGTGTTCACCTGTCTTTTGCCCAGACTTTGTAGTTCCCCCATTTGAGGTAAAATATACTTCCCCAACCACTGACTTTGTAAGTCACAAAGGCTCACTCTGTGACTTGCTTTGGCCAAGCAAAGCTAGAAATATGCTTATGTAATTTGGCTTGCCCACTGGTGCTTCTCTCATCTCCATAAGAACATGCCCTGACTGCTCACTGATCTAAGGAGGATGAGAATCACACGGAATATACCCCTATCCACACTATAGTTTACATGTGACTAGACTGGCTAACCCCTGGTTGACCTGCCAGTACATTGAGAATACGTATCTGCTGTTTTAAACTCCTATGTTTTGGGGGTGGTTTGTTACAGAGCAATAGTGATACAGAAATAAAGAACTTGCTCGTTTGTAAACATAATTTAAAAGAAATATAAACAGGTCGGCAAGTGTAGAGCTGAAAAATAAAAATGTTTCTCAACAAAGCTATGCTGGGGCCTATGTTATAACACAGTCCAAAAAAAGTGGGTACGACCAAAAAAACAAACAAAAAAAACCTCTCATACCCTTTGTTAAGAATACCAAATCTGACTCGATACCAGGTGAAACATTAGGGCTTTTAAAAATTACTACTAAGCCTCCATACATTTATTTTCCTAAAAGAACACATCTAAAATATATATGCAGCTCATCCCATTAATAAATGTGGGAATGCATGCATAGGTAGCCATATTTGTGCTTCTCTTTTGAGCATTCTCTCTTCGGACAGGATTCGTCTGTAACTGTTAGGGTTGAGTTATAGAACATATAAATACATGACAAAATTTCTAAATAGTATTTTCTGGCCATGCCCAAGGTATGCAAAAGTTCTGGGGCCAGGGATCAAACCAGCACCACAGCTGTAACCTAAGCCACAGCAGTGACAATGCCAGATCCTTAAACTGCTAAGCCACCAGGGAACTCCAACAGTGCTTTTTATCTTAGTGAAACCACCTGTGTTTAATTTCTGAAAAGGATATGTCCATTATATGTACTGACATAAAACAGGCAGAAATCAACTTTCAAAGCATTTCTCTCTCTAAACGATAAAAAGAGATACAAGAATTTAAAAGACAATGCTAAAAAAAGTTAAGAAAACTTCATATTAAACTAGTTAGAATGAATATATATACTTGAACATTACAAGTTTTTTACAGGTTTTTCAGGAAACGTTAAAAGATAAATTTCTTGGAGTTCCCGTCGTGGCTCAGTGGTTAATGAACCCAACTGGTATCTATGAGGACACAGGTTCAATCTCTGGCCTCGCTCAGTCAGATAAGGATCCGACGTTGCCATGAGCTGTGGTGTAGGTCGTAGATGTGGCTTGGATACCACGTTGCTATGGCTGTGGTGTAGGCTGGCGGCTGCAGCTCTGATTGCTGCAGTTCTGATTGGACCCCTAGCCTGGGAACCTCCATATGCCACGGCTGCGGCCCTAAAAATACAAAAAAAGAGATAAATATCTCAGAAGGGAGCCACATTTAAAAGTTTAAAGGGGCATTACCAAAAATACTTTATGCCCTTTATGTCAAGGAAAACATTTATTAAAGTGACTCAAGCAAGAATAATCTATTACAAAGAGAAATTGTAATTGGACTAGTTTCAGAGATCAAGTAAGGATGCTATACAAATTATCATGAATGTTATGTGCTTACTTAGTTAAGTCAACAGCAGATTCCAAAATCTGAATTGCAAATACTTTCAAAAACATTTGCAAGGTAAGCAACAACCTAAAACAGTCTCAAGTTATTTAACTTTAAAAGACAAAGAGGCAAGGAGACCTGAATTTTATATCCTCACATTTAATCTGTGAACTATAGTTCTTACAAATACAGCTTTCAACTGTTTCATTTCATACATAAAAGAGGATAAAAAAGGATATTCAAAATGGATTTTTGCCATGACATCATAAAAAGCAAACAATGTGACTAAAATTTTTCCTAAAAAGATTACTGTGATCTGAGAAATGTTAAAAAGAAGTACACTACCTAAATTTCATTAAAACATTATTTAGGAAAATAAATGTGGAGTTCCCTTCATGGCTCAGTGGTTAACAAATCCGACTAAGAACCATGAGGTTGCGGGTTTGATCCCTAGCCTTGCTCAGTGGGTTAAGGATCTGGCATTGCCATGAGCTGTGGTGTAGGTTGCAGACGCGGCTAGGATCCCGCGTTGCCGTGGTTGTGGCGAAGGCCGGCGGCTACAGCTCCTGCTGGACCCCTAGTCTGGGAACCTCCGTATGCCGCGGGTGCAGCTCTAGATTAAAAAAAAAGGCAAAAAAGGAAAATAAATGTAATCAGGTATATATAAAAATCACGGCCCATAAAATGAAGGTCCAATATATAGTAGTTCCATACTTCCAATGGGCACGTGATCACATTAACTTTTAAGTCAGAAAATAAAATTAGGCTCTGTGATATAAAGTAACAAATTTGTTTCCAAGGAATCTTATAAAAACCCAATATTCCAACAGAAATGAGCAATCTCTCCACCCTCACTATTTAACTACAATGTCCCACTTAACAGCAAGTTCTCATTTCCAGCTGCTTATTTTGAGAAAAACACCACCTCCTGTACTGTCAGCATGTTTCCAATATAGCCTGATCTAATTGTAATATAAAATGGTTTAAAATAAACCACCTTTGGGAGTTCCCATTGTGGCTCAACAGTAATGAACTGGACTGCCATCTATGAGGACTCGGGTTTGATCCATGGCCTCACTCAGTTAGTCAAAAGATTTGTGGGCACTGCCATGAGCTGTGGTGTAGTTTGCAGATGCAGCTCGGATCTGGCATTGCTGTGACTGTGGCGTAGGCCAGCAGCTGCATTGTGATTTGACCCCTAGCCTGGAAATGTCCATATGCTGAGGGTGCGGCCCTAAAAAGACAAAAATAAACAAATAAAAATAATAAGCATATTTGTGCATAATATAGGAGAAAAAACATAAATATATTAAATATGTGATAAATTTTCTGAAATTCTTATACAGGCAAATCTCACTTTGAGCTTCACAGAGTGCCTTACAAACTTAAATTTTGTGGCAACCCTGCAATTGAGCAGTCTGTTGGCACCATTTTTTCAACAGCATATGTTCACTTTGTGTCTCTGAGTCACATTTTGGTAATTCTCATGATATTTCAAACTTTTTCATTATTGTTTTATTTGTTATAGTGACCTGTATTAAGTGATCTTTGATGCTACTATTGCAAAGATTACTTCTTGCTGAAGGTTTCAGATGATAGCATTTTGTTGCAATTAAGTATTTTTAATTAAGTTATATACATTGTTTTTTTAAAGCATGCACACTTAATAGACGAGTTAATGTAAACGTAACTTTTACATGGAATGGGAAACCAAAAAAATTCTTGTGTAACTATTTATTGTGATATGCTCCTTATTGTGGTGACCTGGAATAGAACCTGCAATACCTCTGAAGTATGCCTGTATTAAAGATAATAATCTAGTAGGAAAATATTATAGGCCAAAGTGAATGGTAGGTAATACTGCCATACTAAATTCACAATGATTTGTCTTTCAAGGAAAGATCATTTTATAACATCACCTCGTTTTTGGTACTTGACCCTTAGAAATGAGAATTAAAACAAAGTTGTGCAACCACAATGAGAATCCAACATACTGTTGGCTACTATAGTACCGTAGAGGAGTTCCCTGGTGGCCCAGTGGTTAAGGACCCAACGTTGTCATTGCTGTGGCTCAGGCTGGATCCCTGGCCTGGGAATTTCCATATGCCTCAGGTGTGGCCAAAAATAATAATAATAATAAAGAGAATAAAATTACTCTATAGAAGCTTTTATTTTAATAACCAAAACAAAAAGGTATGAGTGAGGAAAAATTTTACAGATGATACCTAAACAGATAATCTTCTGTTGTAGAACTATGTTCCTTAAGTACTTAAACAAAAAATTCTTTATTTCTAAGAAAATGAAAATATGCTTACAGATTAAAGTTTGCTGTTCTAATAACAGTAATTATTATGTAATAATACTATGTTATTATGTATACTGCTATGGGAAGTGGTATATCTAATCTATTTTTAGCGCTTCTGTTGGGTACGTACAAAAAGATGATTTCTGGTGGTAGGGAACTCAAGGCACAAAGAAGTTAAATGCCTTGTCCTAAAATCAAAAAACTAATTAAAGGGAATGTCAACTTCAAGTTCCAGTCATCCTAATAACCAATTAAAAATGGGCAAAGGACTTGAACAGACATTTCTCCAAAGAAGATACATAAACAGCCATCAACCATGTGAAAAGAAGTTCAACAAACAATACTAATCATTTAGGAAATGTAAATCAAAACAATGAGAATAACCACTTCATACTCATAAGGATGGCTACTACTATTTAAAAAAAAAAAAAAGAAGCAGCAGCAGCAGCAGCAGCACTGGTGAGGATGTAGAGAAACTGGAATCCTCCTACACTGCTGGTAAGAATATAAAATGGTATAGCTACCGTGGAAAAGGCTACAGTGATTCCTCAAAAAAACAAAAATAAAAATAGAATTACTACATGATCACGCAATTCCACTTTTGGGTATATTCCCAAAAGAACTGAAAGCAGAACTTGAACAGATATTTATACACTAATATTTACAGCCACATTATTCACAAAAGACAAAAAGTGGAAACAACCCAAATGTCAATCAACAGATAAATGGGTAAACAAGATGTGATATAAATTTACAACAGAATATTATTCAACCTTAAAAAAAAAGTGCATGCTTACAACTTGAATGAGGACCTTTGAGGACTTTACGCTAAGTGAAATAAACCAGATACAAAAGGACAAATATATGATTCCACTTATATACAGTACAACAGTCAAATTCACAGAAACAGAAGCTAGAATGATAGTTACTAAGGACTGAGAAGGTAGAAAGTAGGAAGTTATTTAATGGGCAGATATTCAGTCTTTGACAAAGAAAAAGTTATGGAGATATATAGTGGTTATGGCTGCACAACAATGTGAATGTACTTAATGTCACTGAACCATACACTGAAAAATGGCTAAAATGGTAAATTGTGTTGTCTATTATTTTACGATTAAAATTTTTATTCCATTAATTCAATAGTTTTCAAAACTTTTATTAGAATCACATGGATATCTTTTAAAAATTCCAAAGCCCAGGAGTTCCCTGGTGGTCCAGAGATTAAGGATCCGGCATTGTCACTGCTGTGGCACAGATTCAATCCCTGGACTAGGAATTTCCACATACCACAGGCAGAGCCAAAAACAGATAGACTGATAGACAGACAGATAGACAGAGAGGGATAGACAGATAAAATAAATAAAAATAAAAAATCTCAAAGCCCAGACCATACTCCCAGGTTAAAACAGGGAATCAATATTTTTTCAGTCTTTCAAGGTGATTCCATAACCAGACAAGACTGGGAACCACTACATTAATCTCTCTTTCTGTTGCCCACGTAATAATTTTTTTTTTTTTTTTTTTGCATTTTAGGGTTGCACCCATGGCATACGGAGGTTCCCAGGCTATGGGTCGAACTGCAACTGTAGCTGCTGGCCTGCGCCACAGCCACAGCAATGTGGGATCTGACCCATGTCTGCAACCTACACCACAGTTCACGGCAACGCCAGATCCTTAACCCATTGAGCGAGGCCAGGGATCAAACCCGAAACTTCATGGTTCCTAGTTGGATTCATTAACCGCTGTGCCATGACAGGAACTCCCACGCAGTAATCTTTTAAATTCCTTAAATTTACAGTTTCGGGAGTTCCTGTTGTGGCACAGTGGTTAACAAATACAACTAGAAACCATGAGATTGCGGGTTCAATCCCTGGCCTCACTTTGGGGGTTAAGGATCTGGCATTGTCGTGAGCTGTGGTGTGGCTCAGATCTGGCATTGCGGTGACCGTGGTGCAGCTGCAGCTCCGATTAGAACCCTAGCCTGGGAACTTCCATATGCCGTGGGTGTGGCCCTAAAAAGCAAAAAAAAAAAAAAAAAAAAAAATTTAGTTTCAAAATCAAGTATTCTTATCTCCATGAACAAAAGATATACATTAAAATCCAGAATATAGGAGTTCCCTTCATGGCTCAGCAGTTAATGAACCCAACTAGGATCCACGAGGATACGGGTTCGATCCCTGGCCTCATTCAGTGGCGTTGCCATGAGCTGTGGTGTAGGTCGCAGACATGGCTGGGATCCCACATTGCTGTGGCTGTGGCACAGGCCAGTGGCTACACCTCTGATTTGACCCCTAGCCTGGGAACCTCCTTATACTTAGGGTGCAGCCCTAAAATAGAAAAAAGAAAAAAAAAATCCAGAATATAACACCTTATCTGTAAATTCTGTATATACTCTTGCTCACTTAATAAACACATTACTTACACTATGCATTAAAGAATACTTAGAAAGCTATGATATATTATTCTGATTTACAACTTCAAGCAAATATAGTATTTACTAGTATTTTTAATTCTTAAGTCTTCTATTTTACTAATTCTTATCTCCTTAAAAAGATGTAGGTACAAGAGATACAGGGGTCTACAATTTGTCTGATATTTTTCATGTCCTATAATGCAGCTCCAACACCTGCAAGCTCCAACACCTACAAAGATGGCCTTTGACAAGTTCCTTAACCTCCTGTTGTTGCAGATTTAACAACTGTAAAATTGGAGTAATAAGAGTTGTTGTGAGAATTGATTTAATACATACTAAACCCTGATTTCAAACACTGCCTGGTCAGTTCTACTTAGGCAATGGCTGTTCATTCCCTTCTCCCCTTAAGAAAAAAAAAAAAAATCTCTATTATCATTCATATCAAAAGCAATAGCTGAAAAGTACAGATTTGTATGAGTCTAAGAATCATACTAAGAAATGATAGTAAGAAAAGCTTAGGAGTTCCCATCATGGCTCAGTAGTTAACGAATCCGACTAAGAACCATGAGGTTGCGGGTTCGATCCCTGGCCTTGCTCAGTGGGTTAAGGATCCGGCACTGCCGTGAGCTGTGGTGTAGGTGCAGACGCGGCTCGGATCCCGCGTTGCTGTGGCTGTGGCGTAGGCCGGCAGCTACAGCTCCTGTTAGACCCCTAGCCTGGGAACCTCCATAGGCCGCGGGTGTGGCCCTATATAAGACAGGAAAAAAAGAAAAGAAAAGCTTAATGGGGAAGGAAAAAGGGGGGGGGAGTCTTAGCACTTAATTTTCTCTCATAAATGTTTCTGGAAAGCATGAGGATATGGGAAACTGACCATGCAAATCCTAATGACTCAGGCATTACAGAGAAATTTCACAGGTCATAAGTACTACCATATCATCACTCAACATTTCATAAATAGGAGGCATAATAATCTTGATGACAGGCATTAATGATAGACAGGCTGAAGTAAGGAAAAACAACAGTACCATGGCCAATCTGGCAAATCTTGACAAAAGGCAGATGTTTCCCCTACCTTTCAGATTCTAGAGTATACTCATAATTTAGTATACAATTCCAAGAGGGTTCATAAACCAGACAGAAGATACCTTTCACCAATAAACAGTACCAAGCTCACCTGGGCTTAAAGCCCTAGAACTGCTACCGTTAAAGCAATAACCAATACACACATCACTATCAAGCACTTGTAAATGTGACCAGGCCACAATGAGATGTACTCTTAAGTACATAATGCATATTAGATTTCAAAGACTTAGTTAAAAAAAAAAGTAAAATACTTCATTAATACCATCTCTGTATATAATTATATGCTGAAATATTTTTGGATATATTGGGTTAAACACATTAAAATTAATTTAACTTTTTAAAAATTTTAAAAATGTGCCTACTACAAGATTTAAAATTACATACGGGACTCATATTTCTATTAAAAGAATGCTACTGTAGAAGAAGAAAGAAATTGAGTACTTAGAAAACATAACAGTGATAGTTCTTATCTTCCCTAGAAGTTCGGGTTTGCAGAGGTACTGAGAAATCCAACCAAAGGACATGCTAAAGCTATACAAAATGGCTAAAGATACACCATCTTAAATCCCATGGTGTTTACATTTAATTAAAATGAGACAAAGGGACTGTATAAAAGCCACAGGTGTAGTGGAAGATAAACATAGCTTTATAAGTGAAACTTAAGATTAATACGTTCATTTACTGCCTTAAAAAACAAAAACCTTGACTGACTTCTCTAGTGAAGAGCCTAAAGTATTATTTTAATTATAAATGTAAAGGCTCTGTGTAAGAAATACCATCCAAAAGAACTTTCTGCAATGACGGAAATATTCTGTATCTTCACTACCCAATACAACAGCCAGCAGTCATAGGAGCACTCGAAATGTGGTTTGCACAACTGAGGAACTAAATTTTTTATTTTATTCTTTCAATTAACTGAAATTTAAATAGCTGCAAGTCACTGGTGGCTACTATAAAGCACAGTTCTACGTAAAAACGGCCTGCAACTTCATAGCTATTCACACATACAGAACTTCCAGCTAGCATTTTAGTGTCCAGAGGTCTTAAAAGAAGGAAGGATCATTCTCAAATATACTACTTTTTTTTTTTTTTTTTTTTGCTTTGTAGGGCCGCACCTGTGGCACATGGAGGTCCCCAGGTTAGGGGTCGAATCAGAGCTGCAGCTGCCGGTCTACACTACAGCCACAGCAACGCGGGATCCGAGGTGTGTCTGCAACCTACCCCACAGCTCAAAGCAATACTAGATCCTCCTCAACCCACTGAGCAAGGCCAGGGATCGAACCCGCATCCTCATGGATACTAGCCAGGTTCATTATCACTGAGCCACAACAGGGACTCCAAGTATATTACTTCCTAAATACACTCCGTTCTCAGGAAACTACAGGTAGATAGGCACTACCAAAACAGTAAAACAAAAAAAAAAGAAAACATGACATCCAGGATAAGGGATCTAACACAGTCAGAAAGGCAAAGAGAATTCCCAAGATGAGTGCTGTAAACAGGCCACCAGAACAAGTCCAAACTGGAACAGAAGAATGAAATAAAAGGTTCAAATAGGAATACTGAGAAAGAGAGGAGGGAGGGAGGGAGGGAGGGAAGGAGGGAAGGAGGGAAGAGAAGAGAAAAACTAAAACATTACACTTTTCAGGGTAGGGAGGGGAGATTTATACTGCTGGTAGACAGTCCAGCAGCAAATTGCCAATAGGTACAAAGATCAAAGGTCAGCAAACTTTATTTGTGAAGAGCCAGAGAAAGATTTTAAGCTAAATATTGCAGGCTTTGTGGGGTCATCTGTTTCTTGTCACAACTATTCAACTCTGCTACTGTGTGAGATCAGGCATAAAATAATCCAAAAATGAATGAACAGGGCTGAGTAAAATTTTATTTACAAAAACAGGTGACAGGCTACATTTGCCCTGTGGAGTGGTAGTTTACCAATCCCTAACATAGATAATAAAGTGAAAAAAAAGAGAAAATCATTAACACTAGGAAAACAAAATTATATAGAGAAAATACAATGTAATCCTAATACACTATATGACTCACTAAAAGTAAAATTTATAAAATTATAATAATAGAAACAATAAGTATTGTTTTTACAGAATTTCATAACTATATTGGCAAGATAAGAAAAAAAAGAGAGGGAAAGGAGAAGAGAATATGTAAGTGTGCCAATGTCCAAGCGGTTGGGGTGGGGAATAGGAAGGCAGTGGGAAGAAGGGGATCAGTAAAATAACTAGATCATTAATAGAAAGTCAATAGATTAAATCCTGAGTAACTGAAACAGAAAACTCAAGGATAAGTATGTTATATGCTTCTAAATTTTTTAAAAGTTAAAAGAATTAAAAAGGATTGCCATTGAGGAGTACCTAATAGTTGGGGCTCAGGATTACAGGTTTTCATTTTAAATCCTGGTAATCAGCTTGACTTCTTAAAACTATATAAATGTACATATGGTGAACACTGCCATCTGCCTACCTGATATCTATTCCTCTTTCTTCAAAATAACTGCCGTAGGTGATCTCTAATGCACCCATAACGTACAACTTGATCTCGAAAAATAATTAATCCCAAATTGTAGACATTCTCCACATTATTTTGTTGTACATATACACGGTCCATATACATTACTATGTCTCTAATCATCACCATAGCTGTTTGATGATCATTCCAAGCTTGATTTAGCGTTTGAAGAAAGTTGTTATTAAAAAAAAATAACTGCCAACCTAATATCTACTATTCATTTCTTCTTCTCACTAGAGCCTTATTTTGTTATGAGAAATATAAAAGTAAAAAACATTTCTCTCAGTATAGCCAATGACATGTCAGCTAAAGTTTCTAGAAAAGAATACTTCCTAAGAGTCACCCTTTCTCGCTTCCTCCCTCCCCTCCACTTCCTGCCTAGAATCAACTGTGAGTGAGATCTGGAGGTACAACACTTACTGGGACCATGAGGGTAAAAGCCAAAGGCTAAAGATGACAGAGCAAAAAACTCCAAAGAATCTGAGTTTTGATGACATTATTGAACAGATTATCTACCTCTATACTGTCTACTGAGAAAAATCAATTCCTATATAAGCCAGGTAGATATTCTGTCAATCGCAACTAAATGCATTCCTAACTTATAAGTTATTTATTTTGTTGACAAGAAAGGTTTATTTTTAGGGGGTTCCCATTGTGGCTCAGTGGTAACAAGCCCTACTGGTATCCATGAGGATGCGGGTTTGATCCCTGGCCAAGACCCATGGGTTAAGGATCCGGCATTGCCATGGGCTGTGGTGTAGGTAGCAGCCTCAGCTCAGATCTGGCGTTGCTATGGCTGTGGTGCAGACTGGCAGATGTAGCTCCGATTCAACCCCTAGCCTGGGAACTTCCATGTGCCATGGGTACAGCCCTAAGAAGACTAAATAAATAAATAAAGGTTTATTTATTTTTTTCCTTTTACAGCTGCACCTGCAGCATATGGAAGTTCTCAGGCTAGGGGTCAAATGAGAGCTGCACCTTCAGCTGCAGCTGAGGCCTACAGTACAGTCACAGCAACATCAGATCTGAGCCACATCTGTAACCTAAGCCACAGCAGCAATGACAGATGCTTTACTCACTGAGTGAGGCCAGGTATCAAACCCACATCCTCAGGTCCTTAAGTTGCTGAGTCACAAAGGGAACTCCAATAAAGGTTTATTTTAATTTTCAGAGGGAAAAAAGTGAAAGTCTTGATTTGTCCAGGCTTATTTATTCGTCGATTATACTGAAACTAAAAAGGGAAGTCTGAAAACACTCCAGGTGCACATGAAAATAGATGTGCACATGATATAAAAAAATCACATCTCAACAATGATTACAATCACAACCAGTACTTCATATCCTCACATCTTTTAGGGAAAACTACTAAATTTCCTTTCTTTTCTCTTCTCCCACATCCCTTACTCACTTCACCTCTGTTTTCATCTCTCGAAGTCAAATCAACAACTGCCTGGACCTAAATCTTCTAACAGATTGTGTCTTGTATTATTTAAATCACAGAGAACTGTAGTAACCTAAAGCTTTTAACTAAACAGGTCTTAAATCTTCTGTGGCTCCATCTGCAACTACTCTACAGATTGTCATAAATTTGCCTAATTCAAAGTTAAAGAAATTATAAACACCCTAAAAGTAAACGTCTTATACAGAAAAAAAAATTACTTTAAAGCAAAAACAGAGGTTTGAGAATGAGAAGGTTTAACTCAAACCAAAACATGTCTACAGACCACCATCTAAAATCAAATATTAACATTATTTAACAGAGTACCATGAAAGTATTTCCACTAGTACTAAAAAAGTATACTTAAATGCGTAAGTCTACTTTCACTCCGTATCTTCTTAGGCCACTGTACTGACACACTGCCTATATCACCACTGCAAGAAGATTCTTAAAATGTTTAAAAGAAAGAATGAAGGGGTGAAAGAAAACAATACTTATAGTACTTTGCCAAAGTTAACCTCATGACTATGTTTATAAGATACTAGTTTGCTTTATCCCACATTTTCTATAAAGTCACTAAAATTAACAAGCCTAAAGAAATAGGAAGTGAATTTAAATATGATACTTACCTTTTATTTATAGGTTTTTCATCTTTTTCATAAGGCTTTACAAACCACCTGCCAATACGTACAAAGTTCCGGTTCATTAAACACCGTTCCAACAGATTGTGAACTGCTTTGAAAAGCAAAGTACGGCATTCGTAGGAAAGTCCATTCTCCCATACTCCATCTTCCTCTTCTATAAGAGAAATGAATCTACTCAGAGCCATGTAAAAAGTGTTACAGTTTAATCCCTAAATTCATAAACCCTGCTTTACCTCAGAATGTTGAACAATCATTTCAATATCTCTCTAGACATTAAAATATCAGGTTTCAAAGGTACTCCATAGGGAATAAAAGGCCTAAACATCATGCATTCTATTAAATTATCTGAAAATTATTTTCCCACCATATAAAAACGGCAATGATACATTGCAAACATACTGATTTGGTTTCCGTATAAACGAAAAGGACAACTGTATAACTAGGGAAATATTAAACACTCTATACTTAAGATGCCAATTTTCAAGCTGGCTTACTTGTTACTTTGTCCTAATTCCTCCCGTCATTCAACCTGACCAAAAAAAACTGGACAGTTAATAACTAAACTCAAAACACTTTATGTCCATCAGCATTCTTATCCATGACTCAACTATAAAAACAAGTGATGGATTAAAAAGGAAGTTTTTGGCACAGAGTCTAACAAGCAATGCATTATCAGCCACCTTAGGTCTCATTTTCAACCAAATGGATTGCTATGATTACCATTCAGTATAGCAAGTCTCCACTGGGGGAAGAAATTTCAAAATTAAAGACAATTTTTTTTTTTTTTTTGGCCACATTTGCAGCATATAGAAGTTCCCAGGCCAGGGATAAAATCCTAGCCACAGCTGCAACTTATGCCACAGATGTGGTCATGCCAGATCCTTAACCCACTGCACTGGGTCAGGGATGGAACCCACACCTCCACAGCAACCTGAGCCACTGCAGCCAGATCCTTAACCCACTGTGTCATAGCAAGAACTCCTAAAGACAAATTTTAAATGGCATTTCTGATATTAAGTTACAGTGACTTTCATTAATTATGCAGCCTCAATTCTACCAGCAAATCTATTAGTCACTCCAAGTTACAGAAAAAAAGAAAAGCTTAACAGTCATTTTAAGATAAATACGTAGTTTGGAAAACAATTTTTTCTCAATATCCATCTCAAACCTATAACAAAGCATCCAAGGAGTCCTTGTATAAATGACAGCTACTACCTTCAGCATTTTAACCTTGTAATATTTCAAACCGCTATTTCAAATATAATTTAATATCCTTCTGTAGCCTATATAACTTTATAAACATTTTATAAATATGGGTCTTCATTCAACTTAAGTAAAAATAAATAACCTTTTTTAATTCAACTTTAAAAATGTATATACCATTCCAACAGAAAAACAATAAACTATGACGTCTTCAATAAAAGCAGAGACATATTAATACTGATACACGGTTTATATTCACAACTTACACAACAAATGAGTAGAATAAACATTAACTAAAAAGCATGACAGTGGACTTTTACCTGCACTAGAAATATGTGCCACTACAAAGGTTAATGTTGATTTTATATTGTTCTTTTTTTTTTTGTCTTTTTGCCTTTATGTAGAGCCACACCAGCGGCACATGGAGGTTCCCAGGCTAGGGGTCCAACAGGAGCTGTAGCCGCCGGCCTTCGCCACAGCCACAGCCACGCGGGATCCGAGCCGCGTCTGCAACCTACACCACAGCTCACGGCAACGCCGGACCCTTAACCCACTGAGCAAGGCCAGGGATCGAACCCACAATCTCATGGTTCTTAGTCGGATTCGTTAACCACTGAGCCACAAAGGGAACTCCTATATTGTTCTTTAAAGTGTTTCCTAAATTACAATCAAAAGCCTTTCAAATCGACTGTGTTCTTTCTAAAAAGACAAGTTTTTTAAAAATGAGCTAAGATTTAGAAAATGACAATCCTTCAAAGTTGAAATAATTTTAGTCATTAATACTAAATATCAACATTAAATAGAAAAAGGTTTTCATATTATACTATATTACAGACATCCTTATCTACTTCCATTTAAAGCCAAAATTTTACAAGTTTCACTTTATTAACGAAAACAGCAGGCTAGGAGAAAAGGGAAGTGGCACATAGCAACTTCACCTCAATTATTTAAAAGGTCTAGACCACACCATATTTGTGAGTTGCTGAGTGAAAAAAAAAAAAGGACTTTTCTCAATCTGCATTCAGCCTAATCAATCATAATCAAGTTCTATCATTTCAAAGTTAAATAGCCACATTAGGAGTTTTATCTCAAATTGTGTGATTTACGATTACTATAAGTAATTCCAAGAGAATTTATGCTGGGACTACCTCAAAATTCTTCACTTCTTTTATATATTTAGTGTACTCATTTTTATTGCCATTACCTCAAAAATCCTTACCGTCTAAGCACAATGGAGTGGCCCCTACCAAAATCTTTTTTCTAACTACTTCTAAGTCTTAAAACAACAAAAATCCAAGACACACAGTTACCACTACATATCAAAATTGTACACTCATGATAAACCTCATATATTAGAAAATTATCCATTTAAAACTTGAGAAAGTGAATGTCTTCTTTCCAAAAAGAGTAAATTAAAAATCTTCCGAGGAGTTCCTGTCGTGGCTCTTCAGTTAAATGAACCCGACTAGGATCCAGGAGGACACGGGTTCCATCCCTGGCCTCACTCAGCAGGTTAAGGATCTGATGTTGCCATAAGCTGTGGTGTAGGTCATAGATCAGGCTCGGATCCCATGTTGCTGTGGCTGTGGCGTAGGCCTGCAGCTATAGCTCCGACTGGACCTCTAGCCAGGGAACCTTCATATGCCACGGGTGCGGTCCTAAAAAGACAAAAAGACCCCCCCAAAAAATGTTTGGGATAGTAAAAGATAGTAGTCATTGGGATAGTAAAATCTTTACAAACTTTGGGATTGTATAAAAGCTGTTATACAATAATCACATAAATTTTCACATAAAATTCTGAAAATGTTACCGGTTTGTTTTAAAAATCTATTTCAGTTAAACCTGTAGTTAAATAGTTTAAGAACACTAAATATTCAGAGTTCCCATCGTGGCTCAGAGGTAACAAAACCAGTTAGTATTCATTAGGATGCGGGTTTGATCCCTGGCCTTGCTCAGCAGGTTAAGGTTCCGGCATTGCTGTGAGCTGTGGTTTAGATCGCAGATGTGGCTCGGATCCCAAGTGTTGTGCCTGTCCTGTAGGTCGGCAGCTGCAGTTCCAATTCGACTCCTAGCCTGGGAACTTCAATATACTGCGGGTGCAGCCCTAAAAAGACAAAAATTAAAAAAAAAGGAGTTCCCGTCGTGGCGCAGTGGTTAACGAATCCGACTAGGAACCATGAGGTTGCGGGTTCGATCCCTGCCCTTGCTCAGTGGGTTGACGATCCGGCGTTGCCGTGAGCTGTGGTGTAGGTTGCAGACGCGGCTCGGATCCCGCGTTGCTGTGGCTGCGGTGCAGGCCAGTGGCCACAGCTCCGATTAG
>PVHT020001179.1:230241-367491 GCA_004024745.2 Catagonus wagneri
AAAAAAAAAAGATACTAAACACTGTTTAGAAAATTCATCACTAATATTCAAGCATTTCTCTCACTGCTCTAAATATTTCAGTCCAGAGAAACTCAGGTGAACTTAATCCTCATTTTACACCGTGCCTTCAAATGTCCACAATGCTCATCACAATAGAAAATAATAAATGGGAGTTAAACATAAAATAAAGAGCAGTTCTTGTTAGGATTTTCTAAGGCCAGCAAATCTCTTTAAGTACATCTTTACTTATATGGCAGGTAACTAAGCAACCATTACACTAAAGTAACAATTTCATGTTTCACTGCTGTGGAAATAATAAGTCCTAATAACACTCAATGAAAGGCCAGAAGTATTTTTTTTAAGGGGTTAAGGGGTGTCACTTAGAAACAAGAAGCCTACTGTGCCAAGGCTCTAATATTGTGATATAACAACCATAATAAAAGTACTTCTCTACATGTTGTATTCAGAGATGTAAAAGTTGAAATGATACAACCAAGACATACTGATATGCACCTCTTACATTACTTTTTTGTTTTTTGGTCTTTTTAGGACCCCAACTGCAGCATATGGAAGTTCCTGGGCTAGGGATGGAATCAGAGCTGCAGCTGCCGGCCTACACCACAACGACAGCAACACAGGATCTGATGCGTGTCTGAGACCTACACCACAGTTCACGGCAACAGCGGATCTTTTAACCCACTGGGCAAGGCTAGGGATTGAACCCAAGTACCTAATGGATACCAATCGGGTTCATTACTGCTAAGACATGAAGGGAACTCCACATTATTTAAAATAAGTCCTTGAATCTCAACACAAGCATCGTAACAGGGAAGGGGGGGGGCGGGTGTAGCACATGGCAAATCTTTACCTAGCTCTTTTGAACTTAACCATACCCTAACAAAAAAGTCTGATTAATGTATTTAAATGTTTTCCTCCTCTTGTACCTGTGTCCCCAGAGAAAATAGTTTCAATGCTATGTTTAGTACTTTTGCATTACCCTTAGCATTAGAACTCTTGTCATTATCACTTGAAAAATCTTTAGAAAGTATTTATTTGAAGAAAACAATTCAGAAGTTCAAATGCTAAATTTGATTTCCATAAAAACTTTTTTACCGAGGATACAATTTGAAGTATGTGATAGGTCAATCAAAATAATTCTCTATGACTAGGGCTGGGGCGGGGGGAAGGGAATCAAAAAAGCCGCTACACTTAGTACTCACATTCACTCAGTTGTCTCATAACTGACATCTTTTAAACAGCTTCACAGTGGTAAACCAGTAAATCTTTTCTTAAATTTAAGTCTGCCAAGCTATTAAAATTAAAATACACTAATGAATAATAAATGGGTTAAAAATGATCACTATAGAAGATAATTTTTTTTGTCTTTTTGCCTTATCTAGGGCCACACCTGCGGCATATGGAGGTTCCCAGGCTAGGGGTCTAACAGGAGCTGTAGCTGCTGGCCTTCGTCACAGCCACAGGAACATGGGATCCGAGCCGCGTCTGCAACCTTCACCACAGCTCACGGCAACGCCGGATCCTCAACCCACTGAGCAAGGCCAGGGATCAAACCCGCAACCTCATCGTTCTTAGTCGGATTCGTTAACCACTGAGCCACGACGGGAACTCCAAAAATACTATGTATTTCTTGAAAGAATAAAGAGAAATACTTAAATATCTAGTTTAGCATTTACTATGAACAAAAAATGCCCATTCATAAAGGCATTCATTCAACAAATATTACTGAAAGCCTTAAATTGGCAGCATTATTGATTAGCAAAACCTGAAAAACTGTAGTTTAAAGGAAGTCTAATATGTTTACTTATTAAATAAACATTTACATATTTAAACGACATGCTTTCTTGCTCAAAATGGACAGTACACAAAAGAAGCATGGCAAACAAAGTTGTCCCTAGAAGACTAGCAAAGATAAAAAGGTAGGTCACAAGTAAATTATGGAACATAAGACAGAAATGAATTAACTCTCTTCAGGTTACCTGAGGCACAAAACAATTTTTTAGTTTGGCTAACACTAGACTTGAATGCCATTTATCTATTTGTCAATCTCGTTAAAGCTGCCACTTAAGGTTAAATTCCACCATTCAGTTATTATCCTTCAGTAAAAGCATCCAAATTAAATTCTAAGACTAAACAATGATCTTAGTTTGACAGTATTTACAATGAAATTCTGTTACAATGAAAGTATCCAAACATGTTGCTAAAATCTCATATATATACCACAGGAGTTAGGAAAAATAAATACTTTTAGCCCTGACCGAGTCTGTTTTTTCAGTTTTCGGATATCAGTTTTCTCAATCTCATCAAGTTCTGGTTACTATGATTGTTTTTAAGATGCAAACCTCAGAAAAGGTAGTAGAGTTTTTGCTTTTATTTTTGTTTCAAGGAAAAAAATAAAAGCCAGTGATGACAGCTATAAATTCCAAAAAGGTTAAGGCATATAATAAAAATACCCAGAAAACTCTTCTCCTTCAAGGACATACTAATGATAATGAAACAACTTTGCTGTGAAGCAAACTAATAGTACACTTAAAACAACCAATTGAGGAGTTCCCTTCGTGGCTCAGTGGTTAACGAACTTGACTTAGGATCCATAAGGATGCAGGTTCAATCCCTGGCCTCGCTCAGTGAGTTAAGGATCTGGTGTTGCCATGAGCTGCAGTGTAGGTCACTCGGATCCTGCACTGCTGTGGCTATGGTGTAAGACAGCAACTGTAGCTCTGATTCAACTTGTGGCCTGGGAACGTCCATTTGCCTCAGGTATGGTCCTAAAAAAACAAAACAAAAAAACGAACAACTGGTCCTACCCACTATAAAGACTTCTGACCAGAGGAATTAGCTAAAATTTTCCCATCACTACATTTGCCTACATTTACATTTCTATCACACAACCACTAAACAAGATCTGCTAAAAAGTTTAAATTAAAAGAAAAATTAAATTTAAAAGGCTATAAGCAAAGAGGAGTTTTGTTCCCTAATTCTGTTCCGATCGAAACATATCAATACTGATCCACTATCCATTCTGTTTGAGGGAACAGAACAAAAAAGTAAATGAAAAAAAAAAGGTGTTAAGCTTTGGGGTTCAAGTGATATTATGTACAAATATCTTTCTAGAATATTATAGTTAAGCCAATACTAGTTAGCACAAATCCTGTCTCAAAAATCATCAGGTCTTAAAAATTACTGAACAGTATCACTAACTGCTACAAGACAAGGAACTAATGATTAAAAAATGTATTGAATCGGCGTTGACTTGCTGTAAGAGACTTTTACCAACTAGCAATAAAACAAACTTACATTCCATTTCTATACATCAGCAAAACTTGAAAGGAAGGTGACCTGCTACAAGTAAAAGTCGGGCAGAAATTTAAAACGCGCTATGGAACATGACTAGTCTCCTCAGAATTATCAAGATCACCAAAAATAAAGCAAGTCTGAAAAATGGTCAGTCTAGAACAGCCAAAGGAAACGTGACAACTAAATGTAATATGGTATCCCTAGATAATAGGAAAGGAAAAAGATATTAAATAAAAATGAAGAAATCCAAGTAAAGTATTAATTTTAGTTAATCCTAATATATCAATATTGGTTCAGGAGCTGTGAAAAAAGTACCTCTAATGAAGAACGTTGACATTAAAAGAAACTAGGTGAAGCTTATTCAGGACCTCCCTATAACTATCTCTGCAACTTTTATGTTAATCCAAAACTATTTTAAAACAAAAAATTACTTAAAAAAAATACACTATGGATGACTCAAAGGAGATTGAGTGAATTAAGGGAAGACAATTAATTCTGTACTTTAGTTATTAACAAGAAAAACTGAGAATTCTAATATTCAAAAATGAATACCTCCCTCCTTCTCTCACCAGGGCAATAAAGGGCAATATTATCACTATAATCACAAATATTTCAGTAACAAGATGTGGTGGGTGCTGAACCAAACAGAAGGACACTGCCTGTGAAGAGCAGACTCAAACTAAATTAACCAGCTTTTTATTACCACCTGGGTCCTTCCGGTTCCCCTTTCCTCACTGCTACACCTCCACTTGGAACTCAGCATTGCTTCCTGCAGCTGATGCCACCCCTACTGTCCAGCTGCTCTCTTCTCAGGGGAGCTTAAAAGAAGGAGATAGAGTGCCACAGATGGGAAGAAATGAAAAAGGGGTTAGCTGGAGAGACAGAGGCAGACTAATTATCCCAAAAGGGAGGCAGACGGTGTCCCTGGAGCAAAGAAAAGGGCGAGACAAATATACTCCATCTGAAAAGACCTTCTTATTCATGATATGTCTGATTTAAGTAAAAACATTCTAAAGTAAATGACAGGTTTAAAAAAAGCTAAAACATTATAAAAATACCACTGGCTACAAAAACTGTTTAAAACAGGACAGGACAGACTTTGCAACAGTAAATATGATTACATACAACTACTAATACATTTTAGTTTACTCCTTCAGTTGCTCTCACCCCAATACTTAAAAGTTATTTACCATTCAATTGCATTCAGCAAAATCTGACACGTAAAAGCCTAATTTTCCAAAATTACTTTCATTTCATATAAATCAATATTCTAAAGTGTAAGTATTACCATTTTTAAAAAATTATGCTAAAAAAACAAAGTTAACTACAGAAGAAAAAATTTTTATAATGTAAAGTTTCAGTAGAAAACATATTTGACACATAACATGAAACATAAAAAAAAAATACCCACATAGTATTTTAATATACATCAAAACAACTCACATTTAGCTTTAATAGGCTTTTAATTTTCAAAACATTACTCCTACAATGGTAAAATGAATACCACATATCTGTTAAAATTATCTTTGATTCTACAAAATGTATTTCATAGAATTTGCAGAGAAAGATGGTCTGTTCAGATGCTCTGCCAACTTTTAGAAAACTAAGACCCCCAAGTGAGCATTATAGTTTATCTATAGTTATCAACATTAAAACAGTCTTCAAATATTGCAATAAGGTGGTATTTATGACCATGTAAAGATTAAAATAACTGAAGCATACCCAAGTCAAGGAAAGAAATATAAAGCTGTCAGGCTTAGCTTCTGGTATGACAATTACAAAGTATCATCTCGCTGATGCTGTAAAGTAGTATTATATCCTGATTTATATGCATGTTTCATATACATGTATATATACATATATACAAACACATCATATAATATATTTAAAACCACACTACCTACTTAAAACTAAGAACCAGACTCTCCAGCAGGATCTTATTAGCAAAGCTGGAAAGCATTTATCATAAAAGAACTGTAACCACTATCAAAAGTAAGTATTAACACTGAAGAGTTTGTTCCTTAGAAGGTAAAAAGCAACTATCAAAACAAATGTGACATACACATTCCTGCACAAACACCTATCTTACTGAGCGCTTATCTGAGATAGTCACCTGAATTACGTATCATCCAAAAATAAAAATAGGTTCTATAATAGGTCAAATGGACAACAGTAGAACTTTAGGGTACTCAATTTCAAATAAGAATGCTTATTTCGGTTACCTAAAAATTCTAAATTTACTGGTCAAGAACCATGTAACATCTTGCTGAAGTCTTTGGTACCCTGCAGCAAACAACTTAATCACATTTACATTCCTATCATCAAAGATTCAGTTAACATGGTTCTTACATCTAAAGTAAACAGAAGCCTAAGTAATCACACGAAGAGCTATAGTTTCTCTTTCTAAAGTAACATTTGGTCCTAAATGTCATGAAAGTAACACTAGAAGTAATTTTATTGCTCTGTTCATAACAAAATAATTTCTCTAACTTTTTAGATTATGATCCCATCTCCCACTATAAAAGCTGTTTTTATATTAAAGATAGTCTTTGATGGAACAATACCTAAAATAAATGAATCACTTTCAAAGAATAACAAAATTAACATATGCCTTCACATGTTAATTTTATAACAATCACAAATTTTAAAAAAAACTATATGCCTAAAAAGAAAAACACGAGAAAGTTACAACACTTCTAGATACTTCTACACCTGTCTGGATATTCATACAGAAGAAAGCAGTGGCAGAAATGACTCAAAGATGAATTACACTTGGCTTCAAAAGTATTTTATGACTTTGTTAGGAAATGTTCCCGATTACATTTTTAGGTTAATTAATGTAACATGCCTTCCTTAGGCCCTGTCTGCCAAAAATTCATGAGAAAGTTAGGTGGTAGAAGAATAAAGTTTTTCAAGCCTTACAAAGCCTACCATAACACGCATAATTCTGAGTAAAATAAAATAACCACAGTGAAATAAAACATGAAGCTGAATTTTTATCTGGTTGCATACCCAAAAATGTTCCACCCCCCCATCTTAATTTGTGATACAAATTGTTTTTGGAAAGAGTATACATGGCTACATAATTAGTTAGAAATGATAAGTTGCTTTCACCTGACAAATCATGGTGAATTAGGTCAGCAAAACTGGGGTCTTCACCCCACCAAAATATCCACAATTCTCTTCTTCCAGGTCTCTGATCTCGCCGCCAAACACCAAGCACATCTGCCTTAAGGCAGCGACTAAAACTGCTCAAAATGGGGTCTTCCTCTGTCACCGGAAACAGAATAGGGGCAGAAGTTGGGCCTTGCCATACATATCTTTTCCACTTAATTCCCGTCAAGTCAGCCTGAAGAAAACAAAGCATGATTTTTTTTTTATTAGTGCATATTCACTCAAAATCAAAAGTACTCACTATTAAAGCCTCTTTTTAAGTCATTACAATTTTTTATGCTTAAGATATCGAAAGCAGATTGAGCCCCCAAATTTTTATTAGTTCTGGTAATTCAAAAACCAAAAATTACAGAACAAAAACAATTTAAAAATTAACACTGACATGTCAATTGACTTGAGTAACAAGTCAATAAATCTGTCCCAAGGAGAAATAAAAGAAACTTAATATTAAACATGAACATGTATTTTAACACTGCACACTGGAAGTTCTCATCGTGGTATAGCGGAAATGAATCCCACTAGGAACCATGAGGTTATGTGTTTGAGCCCTGGCCTTGCTCAGTGGGTTAAAGATCTGGCATTGCCAAGGGCTGTGGTGCAGGTTGCAGACTCGACTCGAATCCTGCATTTGCTGTGGCTGTGGTGTAGGCTGGCAGCTGTAGCTCCAATTAGACCCCTAGCCTGGGAACCTTGATATGCCGTGGGTGCGGCCCTAAAAAGCAAAAAAAAAAAAGGAAAAACACATTGCACACTGAGTAAACATTTGCTCTCTGTCCTAAGTTCTGTTCTAATTGGTTACATTTGTTCCTTGGTGACAAACTTATAACAGAAAATTAATTTTTAAAGGCTCATCATTCCATGTTTATAGAAGTCATGGCTCTAATGAAATCTAAACTACAACTGAAAAAAATTCTTGTTAAATCTTTACATATCTCTTTTAGGAAAAGTCAAATAGCTGCTCACAAAGAACCGTCAGATTTGTGCTAGTCTTATCTTCAAAGAACTTGATCCTAAAAGTACCAAAAATAGACTGAGTTGGAGAAAACAGAAATGTAAAACCTGCTGTCTTCTTACAGCTCAAGAGATGCAGATTAATAGACATTGTACAAGAAAACATTTATTTTTTAGATAAAAATTAAAGATCTTCAACTTAGCATCATGAATGAAATTCATTAGAACGAATTCGTAATTCTTAATCTAACTTAAGGGTGCAAAGTATAAGGTGCCAAAAATGAAACTGCTGATACATGACTGGCAGTTTATACTCGCGAACTAGTTGTGCTCCGCCCACTCAATTCACTTACCTATCACACACTCTCTTAATATTTCTCACAGGACAGGGAAAATGAAAAAAGAAAGCCATCGAAACTTTAAATCACTGATGAAGCTAAGTTATCCAGCTAAAGACTAAATATTTGCAACAGTTGGTACTTCTGAAAATCTTTATTGGATGTTCCCAGATCTGGGCCAACCTACACAATTGTCATCCCTAAATCTAGCTTCCCCTGACTTTCCAATAAAAGGAGGAACAGCCCCCTCAAAACATGCTAAAAACTCAGGCAAACCAAATACGAAAATATTTAATGCAAAACCACAGCACCTCCTCCTTTAGTTCGCTGCACTCTCACAAACATAATGTTCCAATAAAAGCAAGATGGCTAGAAATTGTCAAAATGGCAAATTGTTTTCAAAGTTTAAAGCGAAAACATATGAAATGGCATCTACTGCTTTTTACACAGAGCCGTAAGTCACGCAAGGAAGAAACCAACCCCCCTAATAGTTTGACTCACGTTAAAAAATGTAAAACGAAAAGAGTGCTTAAGTTCCGGGGTCCGCTTTTTGGGGGGAAACCAGATGAGCAGAGTGAGGCAGCAGGAGAACGGGCAATAATGGAAAGTGTGAAGAAGGGATACACGGTCAATGAGAGCAACAGCTAAGCAAGAAACAGAGGGAAAGGCTAGTGTCCTGCCGGATAAGGAGCCCAAGTTAAAGACAAGGCTACGAGGAGGGGAAAAGAGTCGGAAACAAGAAAAAGGGCCGACACTCGTTAACACAGAGCCCGGGACCGCGGGGGTGGACCGAGCTGGCCGCGGCGCCGGCTCCGGCTGGGCCTAGCCCCGGGACTCCGGCATCTGGAACCGACCCGGACCCCCTCCCCCACGGCCCAAGGGCGCACCTCGCGGCCCCTCCCCCAACGCCCGCTCGCCGTGGCCCCCGCCCCGCACTCACCAGGCAGAAGAGGTTACAGTGACAATCTTCCAGGCTGGCCCCGTTCGGCACGAAGGAGGAACTCATCGTCCCTCACAGCAGCCGTCGCCGGCGCCACAACCCACCATCCGCCATTACCGCCGCCTCCGACCAGAGAGAGAAACACAGACACCGGGGAGGGCGGGGGGGTGGTGGTTGGGGGGGCGGTGGAAGAGGAGGCCGCCGGGCCGCCCGCCCTCCCCACCCACCCCCCCGCCGCCGCGAGCAGCCCCGGCCGCCCGGCCGGCACCCAGCCGCCCGGGGCCGAGGGCCGGAGGCGGGAGGGCCGCGCCGCGCTCGCCCCGCGGGCCGGACTGCGGCCGCCGCGGAGCCCGCGGACGCTCGTCCCTCTCTGGGGGACAGAGGGGATGTGTGCCCCTGCCACAAGAAAATATAATAAATTACACAATAAATAATTAAAATCGAGTCCGAGAGGGCAGATCCCAGGCCCTGGAGGGCTCTCCCGGGCGGAGAGGCGCCGGCAGAGGGGCGGGAAGGGCGAGAACCGGGAGAGAAGCCCAGGCCCCCGACCCGGCAGCGGCGATGTCCTTAAGCCCAGAGTCTCCTCAGTGGCGGAGGTGGTGGCGGCGTCTGCGGGCTAAGACCATTCTCTGGCTCTGTCTTCGTGTCGTCCCTGGGCCAAGCCGGCCTAACGTCCGCTCTCCTGCGGCCTCACCGCCGGGACGCCGTAGTCTCCCCCATTTTGTGGGCCCAGCGGGCGGTGTTTTTCCCCCTTTAATCCGAATTCACGGGTTTTCCCTTCGCTTTAATGGCGGCCACAGGGACCAGCTCGCCCTCTCTGCTCGCCCATTGGCCGCCTGGAGGTCACGTGTGCCCGGGCTCCGTGGGGAGGGGGAGAGAGAAGGGAGTGAAGGAGGGCCGGGAAGCTTTCAGCAGAGGCGGTGAGCCCAGGGGGACGGGGCGGCCAGCTGGTGGCTACTAAGATAGCGCCATCTGCTGGGTGTCCTGGCCACCGTGAGATGACCCGGGGCCCTGGCCCTATCTTTCTCCTTCCCCGGGGAATTTACAGGGTTCACATCACAAATCTGGGAATTACGTTGAAATCCGTTTGAATTCTTTAGAAGTGTTGCAAAAATTCCAAGCCATTCTCATTCATTCTACAAGGTCGCTGGGGTGCAGCGCAAACCCCTGGGCTTGGGACTTAGATGATCTGCAACAGGACTCAGCCACTTGAAAGTTGCGATATTAAGAAAGAAACATAAATGAAACAATATAGTCTTGCGGCTAACAGCCTGGGAGTTAGAACCACATTGCTTGGGTTTGAACCTTAAGCAAATCGCTTACCTCTCTGTGTCTCAGTTTTAGCATCTGTAAAATGAGGAAAACATATTTCCTACCTCACAGGGTTGTTGTGGTAATTGAGTTAATACAAAGAAAGCACGTAGCCCAGTGCTGGGCACAGATAAGCACTGTTTAGATTACTCTATTTTTGTTGCCATCATTACCTCATGTGGTTATTGTGAGGAGTAAGTGAACCAGTGTATGTAAAGTGCCCATTAGAGTGTAATCTCCGTGAGAACTGGGACTTAGTTTGGTTTTCCGCTGTCTCTCTAGCGTCTAAAAAAAAAAAAGAAAAATTCCTGGCACACAGTAGGTGCTTGACACCTGTACATTTGCAGATGAATTAATAGTAAGAAGTAAGAACCAAATAAAACATTAGTGTCCTTCCCCACACAACTTTTAGTTATTGGCTGGATTACACTTCAACTTAAGGGTTCAAACATTTTTCCTGAGAGTTTTAGAGGGGAGAGAAACAGAGAGAGACAGGGACAGAAAGGAAGGAGGGAAGGAGGGAGAGGGGAGGAAGAAGTAAAGGTGATTGAAAAAATTGGAAACATCAAGTTAGGACTTACCATAATTTTAAATCTTAATTGCCTCTGTAAAATAATGGTGGGTTCTTCCACGTCACTTCTTCAGCCATGGATTGAAAAGCGTTCTTCTATCCACTGACTTATCTATGGGGGTGAAGAGCCCAGATCTTGAAGGGAAAAGCCTACAGAAAAAGTTCTGCCACTTGCCAGTTGATCTTGGATCAAATCTGACTTTAGATCAAGTAATTTCTTATTCTCAGTCTTCTCGTTGTAAAATAGGGATAATAAAAGTACTTTTCTCCTAAAGTATCCAGGGGATGAAACTGTGGGCATAAGGCTTGTCACAGTGCTGACTGCATGTTAGCTATTAATATACTTTAAAAAAAATCATTATTGAACACCTGCTGTTCAAGTAAGTGTACTCCTGGTCTGTGCTAGGCCTAGGATACAAATATGAATAAGATACATGCATATCCCTAAAGATTCCTGAAGCAAGGCAATAAAGGAACCATTTCCCATAGAGTAAGATACAATACAATGTAGATAATGGCTTGAATAAAGTATGTAGCAACTGTGGCACAACAGGTGTGCTGGAGGAGGAGCACCAAAGTCAGAGAAGGCCTCTCAAAGTAGGTAGCATTTGAAATCAGATTTGAAGGATAAAATGAATTCTTATAAAGCCCTCTGAAGCAGTTAAACCTTATTAAACCCAATTCAGATCCAAAGGCCACATATCAAAGTCAATTATACAACAAGGACTAATTCAATCCAGGAGGTCAAATCAACTAAGGTCCACATCCTCTCTGAGTTCTGCACTGGGAGACAGTACTCTCCAGACCCAGTACGGTAAGAGACCCTCTACTCATTTTTCTTTTGCTGAGGGAATCCTCAGACCTTAGTTCCCACCGCTTTTGTCACTCACCCTGTAATGTTCTCCCCCACTTTTTTTTTTTTTTCTTAAGGGCCGCAGGTTCACTGGCAAGGGGTCAAATCGGAGTGACAGCTGCCAGCCACAGACACAGCAACACTGGATCCGAGCCACGTCTATGGTCTATGATCAATACCATAGCTCGTGGCAACGCTGGATCCTTAATTGAGCAGGGCCAGTAATTGAACCCCCAGCCTCATGTATACTAGTCAGGTTTGTTACCACTGAGCCACAAGGGCAAATCCTCTCCCACCTTTTATTTTATCCAAAACCATCCTTTTTAGAAGTCTTGCCCTTGAGTGCCCTGCCCCCAACTTGAGCACCTTCCTTAGGACTCCAGAGGCTGAGAGAATCTGCTTGAAACCACCAAATAAGAAGTAACATTTGATTGAATGTCAGTCTTCTCAAAAAGAAGGGAGAGGGGAGGCGGGAGGAAAGAGTGAAAAAGTAGAAGAGAAAGATTGAAAGAGAAAGAATGGAGAGGCAAAGTGGAGGAGAGGGACACCAGCTGGGAGGGTACTGGAAACACCATGGGAAGGAGAGAAAGGAGCAGTAACAGCACACAGAGCCCAAGTCAATAGACATTTATGTTCTCTTAAAATGACATTTTGTGTGATTTAATTAATAATGGAAAGAAACAAAAACAGTATTGTATATTGTCAAAAGTCTGGAAGACAGAAAAGTTTAAGGATGAAATATATATATATTTTATATATGTATGTATACATATATTGAAGTCATACTGTGTGTACATGTACATAGTTGTCATACTCTATGTACATTTTACTACACATACTTGTCATCTAGTATATGTCTGTCAGGTAATATAAGGACAAGGCACAGGATAGACAAGGAGCTCATAATCTTGCTAGATATGGCACAAACTATGGTCACACTGGACAAACTAGGGTCAAACTCTGCACCATGCTTGCTAGCTCCGAATTTCCATTTACCCACTTGTAAAATGTATATTATCAGAGCACATAAATGTTAGAATTGTTGTGACAATTAAAAGATAATCCAAGTAAAACAGGAGACCCAATCAGGAATCTTAAGATGAATCTAGAGGTTGCCTGGAGTTGATAATCACCTATTGTCTTCCACTCCTTGAAATGTGGTTTCCCTTGGTCATCTACATTTAAAACTGTTCTGGAGTTCCCATCGGTCATGGCTCAGTGGTTAACAAATCCGACTAGGAACCATGAGGTTGTGGGTTCGATCCCTGGCCTTGCTCAGTGGGTTAAGGATCCGGCGTTGCCGTGAGCTGTGATGTAGTTGCCGTGAGCTGTGATGTAGGTCTCAGATGCAACTCTGATCCCGCGTTGCTGTGGCTGTGGCGAAGGCCGGCGGCTATAGTTCCTGTTAGACTCCTAGCCTGGGAACCTCCATATGCCGCGGGTGCGGCTCTAGATAAAGGCAAAAAGACAAAGTAAAATAAAACTCTTCTTTAACTTCTTCACTCACCCTTTTAGCGGCTCCATTCTGAATGGGATAACGGAGGTGCCTGGCCTCCAGGAAGGGTGACAGAGTTACATCACTGGAGTCTGAGAAAGTTTAGAAAGGACAATGTTTGGCCTTAGGACTGATAATCCCTACCTGCTGAAAAAATCTCAGGGTCTGGAGCAGTGCTCTCCAGTAGAAACATAAAAGTTAAGCAAGTTTTTTTCCAGTGACTGCATTAAAAGAGAGAAAAAGAAACAGGTGAAGTTAATTTTAGTTATGCATTGTATCTACCCCAATGTAACATAGATGATATTATTTCACATATAGTCAACATAAAAAAAAATCATTGGGATAGTTTGCTTTTTTTAAAACCAAAACCTTAAAATTGACATGTATTTTCACTTATAGCACATTTCAGTTTGGACTAGCCACATTTCAAATGCCTAATAGCCACATGTGGCTGGTGGCTACTGTGTTGGATAAGTCTAGAGTCAAAAGCTGAAGGCTAAGCTGTGGAGTGAGTGGTCCTGTGCCCGGGGACAATATTGATTCTCTTGAGGTCATGTCAGTGATTTAATGTTGTACTTAATTCAATAGAAAAAAAAAAGAATGAGGCATTACAAATTGTCTTATTTAGTGAATGCACAGACACTACTTCACTGAATATAGAAATAAACTAAATCAGCACGTTAAGAGAATTAAACACTTTTCAGTTCCAAGCTTCAAATATCCTGAATTGTCTTGAAAGTTACCGTCTTGCCATTTTTCTTACTACTGTAGCATCTATTCTCAACCCCGTTTTTCTTAAAAAATGTTTTATCTTAACGTTAAATTTGAAGTCAGTTCCCCCTGAAATTTGGTAGTAAACCTTCATAAACAAATCAGATCTCCTCCTTCCCCTGTCTTTATTATACTTGAGATAATTGTTTAGTTCCTCTGGATGTTTTCTCAAACATAGTGAAAATGGAGTTCTTGCTGTAGCTCAGAAGTTTAAGAATCCGACTAGTCCTGTGTACCTATCCAGGAAACTCAAGCCACTCTCTTCCTCACTACAGGTAACCACTTGAACTTACCATTACCTTGGTAATGTCTTTAATATTATTATTAGTACTATTACTACTTATGCATGCATATCTAAACAATAGATATCATCATTCTCACGTTCTAAAATTTTATCTAAATAATATTATGCATTATGCACTATTAGGCTTATCCGTGTTTTGAGGCTTATCCATGTTGATTTGGTTGTTTTAGAAAACTTATTTAAATGTGTTGAAATTTCAGTTCACTCACAGGCTCATCTTCAGTGGGTGAGAGTGTGTGTGTGTGACTTTTGTTTTTTGTTTTGTTTTCCTTTTCTCTCTCCATTTATCCTTGCCTTATTCATTCATTCAGCAAATATTTATTGAGGACTTCTAATTGGCAGAGTCCTAGGTACTTTGGGATATTATAATGAATGAAAGAGATTTAAAAACAAAAATCCAACTAGTATCCATGAGGATGCAAATTCAATCCCTGGCCTCACTCAGTGGGTTAAGGATCCGGCTTTACTGCAAGGTGTGGCGTAGGTCGCAGATGCAGCTCAGATCTGGTGTTGCTCTAGCTGTGGCTGTGGCGTAGGTTGGCAGCTGCAGCTCTGATTTGACCCCTAGCCTCGGAACTTCCATATGCTGCAGGTGCGGCCCTAAAAAGGAAAAAGAAAAAGAAAAAAAAATGAAGGGACTAGATTAAATAACAGATATGATTTATCACCTAATATGTAACACTTAATATATGTCAGGCACTATACTAAATATTATGCATTAATTATCTATAATCTTCGTCACAAGCTTCTGAGGTATGCACAAGGTGTCCTAATTTTCTAGATTGGGATACTGAGGTATAGAGAGCAACTTGCCCAAGCCAAAGAGATCTGTAAGGTATGCTAATCTATTGTGAGGGGCTCAAGAGAAACTTCCTGGAGGGATAGTTTGAAACTTAATCTTGAAGGATGAATTGGGTTGACCCTGGAGAAGATGCAGGTGAGAGGGAAAAGAGTGGGACAAAAGGAAGGAGGGAGGACTTGAAAGCCTGGGTGGTAAGAAAAGATTTGGCTGAAGAAGTAACCCCCAAGGCCAAATCATGAAGAATTTGGATTTCATTCAAAAGAGAAAGAATAACCATTGAAAAACTTTAAACCTGAGAGTGCCGAGCTAAGGTTCGTTTTAAGAAATAAGATGCGAAGAGACCTGTTGGGGACATGGCAGTAATCCAGGCAGGAAGTGAACTAATTAAGAGGTGCTTATCTAAAAACATCCTTTCTGTTTCACATTTATTCCCTCTATCAAGGCACCAGCAAAGAAGAGAGAGAAGAGGAAATCACTTTTGCAAAATGCTGAGTTTTCCTTTCCTACCGAGTAGATGAATTTTCCTCAGAGTACCCAAAGCTGAGAGAGGAAACAAGTGCAGTTCTCTGAACTACTCCTCCTGCTAGAAGGTTCTAGGCAGGACTTTGGTCTCACAGGATTCCTGCCAAGATAGAAACTAGTTTACAATTTTATTGTTCTCTTCCCCCAAGAAAGGGTTCAAAGGAGTTCAAAAGATGTGACTTGCCAAGAAAACAGAAAGATTATTCTAGGAGTTCCCACCATGGCTCAGTGGAAATGAATCTGACTAGTATCCATGAAGATGCAGGTTCGATCCCTGGCCTTACTCAGTGGGTTAAGGATCCGGCGTTGTTGTGAACTGTGGTGTAGGTTGCAGACGTGGCTTGAATCTGGCATTGTTGTGGCTGTGGCGAAGGCCAGCAGCTACAGCTCTGATTCAACCCCTTGCCTGGGAACCTCCTCATGTTGTGGGCATGGCCCTAAGAAGACAAAAAAAAAAAAAAAAGATTATTCTAGAATCTCTTAGTTCTACCAAGAATATATATATATATATATATATATATATATATATATATATATATATGGGGTTTAGTAGTGATACAGATGAAGGTAACAGAGTTTTAGACCATTTCTACTACTGTCTTTGACATTCATTCACTTATTCATTCACTTAATACCTGCTGATACTTACCATAAGCAAGGTTCTGTTCTAGGTATTATGATGATGGAGCAATACACAACAATGTATCAGAAATAGATCTGATCCTCAAGAAACTTATTAATCTTGGACAATAAGACATGTACTAAATAACTATAAGTTTTGTTTGAAAATGCCAAAACAGGGATATAGATCGAATACCATAAAATTGAAGGAAGATGAGGCCATCCCAGGTAATAAGGAACAAAAGGTTAATGGAGAAAAACATTGCATTTAAAGTAGAAAATAACTGATGTCTAAGATTTGGACTTGCAGAGATTTGGGGAAGAGCCATTTAGGCCATTGTTTCCCAAACTGGAGTTTGAGGTCAGGGTTCTTTCTGAAGAATGTTATTAGGATTTCCATGTGAAAAAAGCCTTTGGTTGTGCGGGTAATTTGCCTATTTGTTTTCAGATTTTCTTTTCTCCTTCTGCCCTATTCTGTATTGCAAGAGATTACTCTGTGCAAATGACATTTCTCAGGCTCCCTTAGCAATTTCCTTGTGATTTGGTTTGGCCAATGGAGTCAAGGCTGACAAGTGAGGCACTCTGGAGAGGCTAGATCTTTCCTTCTCCTTGTGTTTCAGGCAGTGTCTCCAGCAGTGGCTGCATCTTTTTTGTGGCCTCAAACTGCAGGTGAACAGCCTGCCCTCTGTGGTTCCAGCTTCTGCTGGGCAGTCCCGACTTGGGATGGTGTGTTTATCGACTACAGCATAGTAAATTACCTTGAAACTTCACAGCTTAACACAGCAAACATTTTATTATCTCACACAGTTCCGGAGGTTTAGTCATCTGAGAGTGACTTAGCCAGGTGGTTCTGGCTCAGGGTCTCTCATGAGGTTGCAGTCAAGATGTTGGCTGGGACTGCAGTCATCTCAAGGCTAGAGTACAGCTGAAGAATTCATTTCCAAGTTCACCCACATGGTTGTTGGCAGGTTGTTGGCTGGCCATTGGCCAGAGGCATCAATATTCTGCCAGGTGGCCTTCTCCTTAGAGTTGCATACAACCTGACAGCTTGCTTTTCCAACCGGGAGTTATCCAAGAGATACGGATCAAGGTAAAGATACCAGAATAGAAGGTGTAGTCTTTTTCATAACCTAATCTCAGAAGTAACATCATCATTTCTGCTACATGACATTGGTCACACAGACCAACTGTGATAGAGTGTGGGGAGGGGCCTACCCAAGGGTGTGAATACGAGGAGTCAAGGATATTTGAGGGCTAGCTTGGAGGCTGGCTGCCACAGTCCATCCTCTGGTCTCCAATGATTCACGTCCCTCCCACAAAATACTGCTCACTTCCTCCCAAAGTCACCAAAAGTCTCATCTCATTACAGCATCAGCCTGAATTCCAACATTTCATCATCTAAGTCAAGGGCCAGGTGCAGCTGAGGTTCCTTGAGTATAGGTCCTTAAGTCTGGCTCCGTGAGTACAAGTCCTCTCCCTTGTGAAACTAAAGCAACAACTTATGTGCCCCTCTATACCCAACACACAATGGGGAGAAAGGTATAACAAGTTAACTGCTGTTACCTGTTCGAAAAAGAGGGGAAATGACAGGCACAAAGGAGTCACTGGTACACTATAATTCTGAAATTCAGCTGAACAAATGTTGAAAATTCCCTGGTTAAGTTCCAAAGCCTGGGAATAATTCTCCCTGGCTTTCAGCTCCATGCTTTGGCGTCTTGATTCTGACCCAAGTCATCCTCCCCGTTTAATGAAAGATAGCTCACGTTTACTTGGCACACTTCTTGCCAAGGGAACTTTGAGGGTCCTAAGGCCTCGTTTCCTTGTGTACTATCTCTATCCCTTTTGGTCCAAGACGGTAATGCTTCCACATACATATTTATTTTTAAAATTTTGTGAGTCTTCTGTGAATATTCTTAGGGTCAACTTCATTAGATGAAAGTCACACCTATAAAAATCTTTTGGGTAGGCTTTTCTCTCCCTTGAGCCTCTGATGAGATGACTGAGGGATAATGCCCTTAAGCTTCCTAGATGCTTTATCATTTTATTGAGAGACTGTGAGACATTCCTTTAATCTCCTTAGGGGACCTTTTGACTGACCGAATAGTATTCTGATGTGCAACCTTAAATCTTTCTGAGACTTTATCAAAAGGTTTTACAGTCATACCCATTGGCTTCATCTTCAGACTATGTTTTACTAGCAGTGTCCTGGATTTGTAGCTCAGGAGCTACATCGTTAATTTTAGCATTGTTTGCCACATAGAGAGGCTGAGAATGTTCAAAACCAGCAAGTTTCAAATGTTCAAAACTGTTTAACAGTTTTTTCCTTAGTTTACCTCTCTCCTTTCACATTTTACCATAAGTAACAGGAATAAAACTTTGCCTGAAAGTCTCCTTAGTTAGATGACCCAGTTCAAAAAAATATATGTCTTCAGAGTTCCTGCTGTGGCGCAACAGGATCGGCAGCATCTTGGGAGCACTGGGTCACAGGTTTGATCCCTGGCCTGGCACAGTGGATCCGGCACTGTGCAGCTGTGGCTTAGGTTGCAACTGCAGCTCAGATCAGATTCCTGGCCTGGGAACTCCATATGCTGTGGGGTGGCCAAAAGTGACCAAAAAAAAAACCCTTATCTTCTACTTTTTGGTTACTGCAGGCAACAGTGAATTTTCTGCCACTATGTAATAAGGCTTCGTTTTCCTCTGATTTCCAATAACATTACCTCATTTTTTTTGGAAAACCTTCAGTTGCAGCCATATCAAAGATCATGATATTTATACTAGCAATCTCTTCAAGGTATTTAGGCTTTCACTAACACTGTCCCCAAAGTTTACTGTCCTGTTTCAAAGTTACTTCTGCATTTTAGGATTTGTTATGGCTGAATCTCACTTCCAAATAGCAACATCTCTATTAGCTATCTATTTCTCTGTACCATATTATTCTGAAACTTAGTAGCAGTTTAATACAACTAATATCCGGAGTTCCCATATTAGTGGCTCAGTGGTTAACGAACCAGACTGGCATCCATTAGGATGTGGGTTTGATCCCTGGCCTCGCTCAATGGGTTAAGGATCTGGCCTTGCTGTGAGCTGTGGTGTGTGTCGCAGATGCGGCTTGGGTCCTTCGTTGCTATGGCTGTGGTATAAACCTGCAGCTGTGGCTCCAATTCAACCCCCACCCTGTGAACCTCCATATGCCACGGGTGCGGCCCTAAAAGAAAAAGAAAAAAAATATAATAAAATAAAACCACAAATATTTATTATCTCACACAGTTTCAGGAGATCAGGAGTCCAAGACCTGGCTTAAGGTGGTTCTGGCTCAGGGTTTCTCATGAGCTTGGAGTCAAGATGTTGTTTGGGGCTGCAATCATCTCAAGGCTTAAATGGAGCTGAAGAAACTGCCCCCAAAATCTCTTATCACATCTGGGCAACATTGGCTCTTCCCTTAGTCCTACAGCCTTAATGGTAGCATTCATTTCTGGAATGTCCCACTGTCCTCCTATTTACACTTTGACTACCTCCAAAAAGTTTTAAACCAGTTTCTCATGTTAGATTCCCTGTATTGAGAATAGGTGCTGTATTCTGTTCTGGATCCTGACTCATAACGGTCAACTAAGTCTTTTACTGGGTTAAACAAAGTTTTGCCTGAGTGGAACATAATTCTTTACTGTAGGACTTCTCAGAGCTTTTAATATGTTAAGATGCACTGTAGGTCTCTCGGAGGAATCTACAGTATGCAGCATTTCCCAAACTCTGCGTCATAGACCCTGTTTTTGTTTTATTTTGTTTTGTTTTTACATGCACTTTATAACTAGGATGCAAAAGCTAAAAATTAGAAACATCATGGTTCAATTTGACTGCTGTAAAACTGGCAGTAACCGTAGCCACAACATTGGATCCTTAATCTGCTGAGCCACTAGGGAACTCCTAGGAGACTTTCTTTTTTTTTTAAAGGTAGTTCCATTGTGGTTCAGTGGAGACCATGAGGATGTGGGTTCGATCCTTGGCCTTGCTCAATGGATAGGGGATCCGGCATTGCCATGAGCTGTGGCGTAGGTTGCTATGGCTATAGCGTAGGCTGGCAGCTATAGCTCTGATTCGACCCCTATCCTGGGAACTTCCATATGCCAAGGGTGTGGCCCTAAAAAGCAAAAAAACATGAAAACTATATAAAAAATCAGTAACTTATTTTTCTTTAAAAAGCCCACTGGGAGTTCCCTTCGTGGCTCGGCAGAAGTGAATCCAACTAGGAACCATGAGGTTGTGGGTTTGATCCCTGGCCTTGATCAGTGGGTTAAGGATCCGGCGTTGCCATGAGCTGTGGTGTAGACGCGGCTCGGATCCCGCGTTTCTGTGGCTTTGGCGTGGGCCAGGAGCTGTAGCTCTGATTAGACCCCTAGCCTGGGAACCTCCAAGTGCCGCGCGGGTGTGGCCCTAAAAAATGACAAAAGACAAAAAAAAAAAAAAGCCCACTTCATTCATTCAAAACTTTTATTTTTCAGCATGGGATAAGTTACTAAAGTATACATCCAGAGTAGAGGTTACATTCTTTTTGTTTTCTTTTTAGGGTTGCACCTATGGCACATGGAAGTTCCCAGGCTGGGGGTCAAACCGGATCTGCAGCCGCCGGGCCACACCACAGCCACAGCAATACCAGATCCAAGCCACATCTGTGACCTATGCTGCAGCTCACAGCAACGCCAGATCCATAACCCACTAAGCGAAGCGAGGAATCGAACCCACATCCTCATGGATACTAGTCAGGTTCTTAACCTGTTGAACAACAACGGGAACTCCAGATGTTACATTCTAATTAGTAAAAGGACTTATATTCTCACAGGAACAACCTCAACCCCTATATAGTCCTACCCTATGAGACTATTCTAAAGGTAAACTACTGGGAGTTCCCTTCGTGGCTCAGTGGTTAATGAATCAGACTAAGAACCATGAGGTTGCGGGCTCGATCCCTGGCCTTGCTTGGTGGGTTAAGGATCCGGCGTTGCCGTGAGCTGTGGTGAAGGCTGCAGACGCGGCTCGGATCCCACGTTGCTGTGGCTGTGGCATAGGCCGGCAGCTACAGCTCCTGTTAGACCCCTAGCCTGGGAACCTCCATATGCAGCGGGTGCGGCTCTCGATAAAGGCAAAAAGACAAAAATAAATAAATACATAAATAAATAAAGGTAAACTACTGTTTCCCTCACTGAGTCACCAGACAGAGCAGTGTGCTATATGAAAAGCATAAGCTTTGGATTAAAGCTTTGAATTCTGACTCTGCTGTGTGACCTTGGACAAATTAGCTAACTTGTCCAAACCTCTGTTTTCTAATCTGTAAAATGGGGGTGACAACACCAAACTGTCATGAGGATTAGATGAAGTAATGTAGGAAAAATGCTTAGCACAATGCTGATTGGAGTAAGGGCTCAATAAATGATAGCTATTATTCACAATTTAGGAAAGCACTGCTACCTGTGAGAAGTGTCTTCCGGTCTTCGGTTCTTACCTTCTAGTTCTACACAGCATCCATGATTAGTATTTTCAAATTCTGAAATGAAGGAATGACAGAAATAACAATGGTTAAAATTATGAATGTACTACTCTTTAAAGTTTTCTCTGCATGCAAAGCAGTCCATTTAATATCCAATTAAAATATGAACTATAAGTTTTTTTAATCTCCTTTTTCTTGTAGTAATGACTTTCTAGAAAAATAAGATACGACAATACCACAAAACGATCCATTAGGTTATCAGTCTGGGCTTAATTTTTCCAAAGACTACAGAAAATAAAATGTCATAAATCTTGAGGCATTTTGAGAAGTACTGAATAAGCTTTGGAGGTATTCACCTTTGTAAAACTCTTTCCCTCTGTTTTCCAGATGGAAGGTGGAGAAGATAATACTTTCCAAAGCCTTTTTTTTTGTATATTCAAATGCATGAATCATGATCAAAGAGAAGAATTACAAAGAATAATCAGGAACCTAAACATGTAATTGGGTTTCAGTCAGATTTGTTTCCATGGAGCCACGACAGGAACTCCTGGGTTTGATAGTTTTCAATGCAAAACAATTTCATACTTCATATGTATTTGTACCTTGACCTTTTTATATACTTCAAAAACTTAAATACAAATAGCACTTAGAAAATACAAAATGAGCAGGTCCACTTTTAGAGAAGAAAATGTGAGTAAACCAGATTAACAATACATTTTTAAACTTAACTTATGAAGCAGCTGAAGATATTCTTATTATTTTATTATGAAGAGCAGTTAACACCAAGTATTAGTGTAGGCCAGTTTATACTTTTGCTGTGCAACTCAAAATGATGATTCATAATAGACCAGAGACTGTATGTTGTTGGTTTTTTTTTGTCTTTTTGCCTTATCTGGGGCCGCACCCGCGGCATATGGAGGTTCCCAGGCTGGGGTCTAACAGGGGCTGTAGCTGCCGGCCTTCGCCACAGACACAGCAACGCAGGATCCGAGCTGTGTCTGCAGCCTACACCACAGCTCACAGCAACGCCAGATCCTTAACCCACTGAGCGATGCCAGGGATCGAACTCACAACATCATGGTTCCTAGTCGGATTTGTTAACCACGGAGCCACGACAGGAACTCCCAGACCAGAGACTGTATGGATATGATGGAATGCCATGTAGTGACCCAAAATGGTAAGAACCTTGCTTAGGTCCATGTGTGGAAATGTGTACATAGAGTAATGTAAACAGAAAAGAGACACAAAATAGCATATACACACTGATTAAATTGTGTGTGTGTGTGTGTGTGTGTAACATAGTGCAGTGGAAGGTAGGAATCAGGAGAGCTGAGTTCAAGTTGTAGCAGGGCCTTCTTCACTTGGCTGGGTATACGTGTTAGAGCAATTTATCTGCTTGTTTTCAGTTTCCTCATCTGTGAAATGAAGGAGTTAATCTCAACTGTTTCCAAGGCCATTCTTGGTGCTAATGTTTAGTGACTCCATAGTTCAAAGATTTGGAATGATGTAAATAGTTTACTGTTTACTACCTTCTTTCTTGTAAAGTGGTTTAGGTTAATAATAATATTAAAAGGATACTATGTCTTTAGTAAGACCTAGGAGAGAAATAATATCAACCAATAAACAAAACTGAGTGGTAGGGAGTTCCCTTTGTGGCTCAGTTGTTAACGAACACGACTAGGATCCATGAGGATGCAGGTTTGATCCCTGGCCTTGCTCATTGGGTCGGGAATACGGCGCTGCCGTGAGTTGTGGTGTAGGTTGCAGATGTGGCTCAGATCCCGCGTTGCTGTGGCTGTGGCGCAGGCCAGCAGCTGTAGCTCCGATTTGACGTCTAGCCTGGGAACTTCCATATGCCACGGGTGCAGCCCTAAAAAAGCAAAAAATAAAAAAATAAAAATAAGTAAAACCGAGTAATAGATAAATGTACTATTTTTTTTTAATTTTGTTTAAAAAAACAAAAAGGCAATAGGAGTCACTGAGGGTTTTGGAGTAGGAAAGTGGCACGATAAAAGTAGCCTTTTTTTTTTAAAGGGCCACATCTGTGGCATATGGAGGTTCCCAGGCTAAGAGTCAAAATTGGATCTGTGGCTGCTGGCCTACACCACAGCTATAGCAGCGCAGGATCTGAGCTGTGTCTGTGAACTACTCCACAGATCATGGCAACACCAGATCCTTAACCCACTGAGCAAGGTCAGGGATCGAACTCGAGTCCTCATGGATACTAGTCGGGTTTGTTAACTGCTGTGCCACAACAGGAATTCCAAAAGTACCCTCTTAAATCAGGCAATGGTCGAGTTCCCCTGTGGCACAGCAGGTTAAGGATCTGGTATTATCACTGCAGCAGCTTGGGTCATTGCTGTGGAGTGGGTTTGACCCCCTAGCCCAGGAACTTCCACGTGCTACATGCATGGCCAAAAATAATGACAAAAACAAATACAAATAAATCAGACAGTGGTGTGCATCATACCTGAAAACAAGGGAGAATGAAGGGACAGTGGTCCATTAAAGGGCGATTGACAAGATACATGGCATGAGGTGGTGACGGCTAGGGAGGAGGCTAGAGAGGAGGCAGTCATTTCTTCATTTATTTAGTTGGCACTTATGGACCCTTACTGGGCTAAGTGCAGGGGGAACAAATATACTGTGAGTACATTATTATTCTCCATCCCCTTTTCCTATGTCATTATCTTCATAGGATTTATCACTTTATCATTTTAATTAATTGAAGTTAATTTGCATGTCCATTAATTATTTTACTGTCTGTCTCAGCCTCCAGCATATAAGTTCCATGAGGGCAGACAGTACCATAAGTACTCAACAAATATTTGCTGAATTAAAGAGTAAGTGAAAATTATATTGAAACTTACAGAGTCAAACATGTTCTCTGATACATTTCTATAGCTCTGTAGCTTCAGGCTAATTTAGCACCAAAAGCCCCTGCTGTGTTTATAATAAAATTGACTTAAGAAATGATCGCTATGACTGCCTTCCTTTCAGCAAACTACTATAGTATTTCCCCATAAATTTTGCTCCCTTTCTGTTCAGAAATTCTTCTTTCTCTGATACAAATGAAGCTGGAAAAAGAGAGATGATTATCTCTGCTTTATTCTCAGCACTTCTTTCTGAATTACCTGTATCTAGCTATTTGTTTCTTAATTTAATACAGCAGTTAAATACTCATTAGCTTTTTCCTTGCAACTTCAGTTCACAAACTCAGCGTCTTAGGTAAATAGTACGAACACTTTCTCTCTCAAAGCTGCTGGGAGATGGGGTAGAGGTGAGAGTCAGAGCTGAGGGCAGGGCGGGGGGGGGGGGGGCCTCGGAGGGTCAATAATTAGCAATGGTTTTACTCCAGTCTCTCTGTGGTTTTTACAACTCCCACTGTCTTCAGTTTTAGAACTGCTCACTTCAGTCATGGGGCTCTAACACTTCCCTCTCTGAGCAACACTTGAATCTGCTTCCCTTAAAAATAATAGTGTTTCACATTTGCAGGGTACTTATAAATCTACAAAATGCTTTTTACACCCATGATCTTACTTAAATCTCATTTAACCTCTTTGTTCTCAAACAGATTATTACTTTTTTTTTTTTTCTAAGAGAACTAAGAGGAAAACTAGAGTAACAGATGTAGGAAAAGGAAGTTTCTAGATACTGAGTTATAAACCGACTAAATGCTAACACTGTAATCACGATGAGACCAAAGCTGTTTTGATTGGCGCAGGTTCCTCACTCTGGACAGAGTTGATTTATTACCTTCCAAGGGCTGTTTTTTTCCTTTGTCCTCTGCTGTCTGGATCATCCATAATTAGCTATGCTGGAAGGCTGATACTACTCCAAAAGGAATGCAGGTCCTACTTCTCTCTCAGTCTAGTCAGTACCTGGCTCTGTCTTCCTAGCAAGCTCATCTTGTTCCCCTCTCCAGGTAACCTGTGAACTTGCCCTTAGCATCTGCTAGGAGCCTGTTGCTGACTAAGAAATAAATGTTCCTTCCTTTTGTTCTGATATCTTGCCCCTAAATTCTTTTCTCCTACTCATCTGACCTCAGACTACTTCCATTTTTATTTCTTCTTGTTGTTTTTCTGATACTTCCTGCAACTGCACTTGTTTCTCTTTTCATCTTGCACCTAGGCAGCTGATAATCTGCTCTACTCCCATTATCTTAGTTGAACAATTCTACCTACTTTCTTGGGTACTGATCACTTAGGTGCCCTGGGAAACTGACTTCTCAAAGTCATCTCATTATGTTTTTACCAAGGCCAGCCCAACACTTTAGGGATCCTGGTAATAATAAAATAATAATTATCATTATTGAGTTCTTACTGACATGGAGGGCCAGGCAATTTACATAAATGATTTTATTTAATACTCTTCATAACCTAATTTGAGAGGGTGGGTCAACTGTAGCTTTATTTGCATGATAGTAAATTAAACCACACATAAAAAAATAGTGACTGGATATGTTGGAGTATATGGTTAGTCCCGTACACTAAGACTACCAACTCTCAGGAACATTTTATGGAGGTTACATATATCCTAAGTGGGAAGAGAGGTAAATCCTGGTGTACATTTACTAAATCTAGAGACTACAAATGAAACCGCTACTAAAACTTCTTATGGGAGTTCCCGTCGTAGCTCAGCGGAAGTGAATCTGACTGGTATCCATGAGGATGCAGGTTCAATCCCTGGCCATATGCCACAGGTGCGGCACTAAAAAGGAAAAAAAAAAAAAGGCAAACTTCTTATGGAAGTCAGTTACACCAGCAGCCCCCAATCAACCATACTTCCTGGGATTTATACCCTTATGTAGTCCCACTCCTTGAATCAGGGCTGGACCTGTGACTTGTTTTAAGCAATGACATAAGTGACACTGTGCCTATTCCAAGCCTAAGCTTTAAGAATGTCTGATAGCATCACTTTCATGCTTTCAGGTGCCCTGAACATCATTTGATAACTCCACATAGAGAGGGAGAAACCCTGGGTCAAAGTGATGAGAAACAGAGGATTTGTCTTGCTAATATCCACAGTGGCAAAAGACAACAAATGACACCTGAATTTTAGCTAGGCTTGACTCTCTAATAAGTTGGTCTGAGGTCACACACCTAGAAGTGGAGGCTTTAAAGGGCCTTTTTTTCAGGGGCAAAATAAAAAATGTCTAACTACCAGGACATTCAGGATCCTGCTTAATCAAAAGGGACACTGACTGGCTGGACCTTCACAGTGTAACTACAGAGTAGGTGTTCCCTCTCTGCACTTGAGAGCACATCTGGGTTGGAGCGTCACAGTCCCATGTGGACACAGGGAGAAGAGTCTGGAGGGATCCCTGCCCAGGTGCATAATCCAACACATTATGTGTGACCCTAGCTGCTGGGAAAAGTGGCTTGGTCAGTGTCTTGGAACCTAACAAAACGAACCAGATCATCCATTCTTCTCATGGAGGTAGGGGAACACCAAGGGTGATAAGGAAGAAACTGCTGAAGTGTCCCCTTCCCTAAACCCTCTACATGTGATCTCATTTAATCCTCATGGGGGAGTACCCTTCGTGGCTCAGTGGTTAACGAACCTGACTAGGATTTATAAGGACGCGGGTTCGATCGCTGGCCTCGCTCAGTGGGTTAAAGATCTGGCGTTGCCGTGAGCTGTGGTGTATGTTGCAAACGTGGCTTAGATCTCACGTTGCTATAGCTGTGGTGTAGGTTGGCAGCTCTAGCTCCGAGTCGACCCCTAGCCTGAGGACTGAAAGGCAGGTCTTTTTCTTGCCACATTACCCGTGAGAAAACAAAACATTCGAGAGGTTAACTTGTTTGAGGGCACACAATTAGTAAGTATTAGGAATTACAGGGGTGGGCTGGGGGAGGTCAGTAAGGAGAGATAGTTTTTGAGTATGGCACATTGTGAAGGCACTCACATTGTCATCTCCATTTTTTGTTCAAGTGAAAAACAAAGTTAAATGAAAGTGCTGTACCGTTAAATGCACCCAAGGAAACAGGGCCCAAAGTCACCCTTTTTTGTGGCTTGATAATGGAACAGGTGGGAGGAAGCATCTCTTTCTACTTCAGCAGAGAAGTGGCTGCACGCTGGCTGTGGTTAGTGATATGAGTCAGTGGACAGCCACTCAGAAGTGCCTGTGAGACCTCCCCTCCTCCCATAGAGCCCTGAGAGATGCAGAAGGGGCCCGAGGTTCCAGTGATTTCCTTGTGGAGGCTGCTTCGGTCTATACTATCCAATTGTTCCATCAAACTACAGTGGCCTGGAGAGATGCGTGTTACACAAACATTACATCTCCGACAGAAAACTCTATATTTGTTCCACCCCCACAGTCTCCGTTCAAGTTCCCAGAAGTTTGCAATTATCCTCAAAAGACGTTTCCAGACAAGGCTTACTCAGCTTTGGTTTTCAGTAGGACGAGATTATTTTGTTTTGTTTTGTATTTTTCACTTTTTTAACTTGGTTGACCAAACTCATGCAACCTTAGGCTGGTATCTAAAGGCCAGTCATGAACCACACACCTGTTCCTATTCACTCTTCACCTGCTCAGATTTCTCTCTTCATCCTGGATTCTTAGCCCTATATTCCAATTTGATATTGGCATGCCTTTCTTGTGTCAACTCTACTTCTTTCTTCACTGGACTCCACTTTCTCCTTCAGGCCCTTTGGACTTTAACCTCTTGCCCAGTTTTCAGTTGTTCTAACTCCTCTGGTTTGGTGTCTTATATTGACTTAGCTGAGATTCTGCATACTAAGCCCTGGTATTACAGAATGCCACCAGCCAAATGCAGTGGGGTGGCATCTATTTTCCAAGCCCTGCACCTTTGAAAAGAAAATGACCTGATAAAAAAACAATGGCAGTGGAGAGGAAGATTTTGCTTTTAACCTGCACTTGCTGCCACTACTGCCAAATTTCTACCTGCTTCCCTCTGCCCTCCTTTCCTTCTGGCTCCAAGAGATTTAGGAAGGATTTTAAAATACGCCTAGTTAGGAGTTCCCGTCATGGTGCAGTGGAAACGAATCCAACTAGGAACCGTGAGGTTGCGTGTTCAATCCCTGGTCTCGCCCAGTGGGTTGGGGATCTGGCGTTTCCGTGAGCTGTGGTGTAGGTCACAGACACAGCTCGGATCTGGCATTGCTGTGGCTGTGGTACAGGCCAGTGGCTGTATCTTTGATTCGACCCCCTAGCCTGGGAACCTCCATATGCTGCAGGTGTGGCCTTAAAAAGCAAAAAAAAAAAAAAAAAAAAAAAGCCTAGTTACAACAACTTTGGAAAATGGTCTGGCAGTATCTACTACAACTGAACATGGGCATATAGTTTTATTGGGCATATAGTTTTACCAAACAATTCTATTCCTAGATATATACCCAACAGAAAGGCATACCTATATTCATCAAAAGACCCATACAAGAATGCTCATAGCATGACTATTCATACAGCTAGAAACCGGAAACAATCCGAATGTCCAACAGCCATAGAATGAGTAAAGGGTAGTATATTCATACAATACACTATATAATAATGAAAAAGAACGGACTAAGACTATAGCTATGCATAACATGGATGAATCTTAAATAGAATGTTGATCCAAAAAAGCCACCCACAAAAAAATTCATAATATTCCATTTATATGAAATTTTAAAACAGAAGAAACTGATCAATGCTGTTACAAGTCATAAAAGTGGTTACCACATGGTGAGTGGTAATCAGGTGGAGATATGAGAGGACTGGATGCTGATAATATTTTGTTACTTAATCTGGCTACTGATTAAACTAGTGTGTTCACTTTGCAAAAAGGCTTCCAGCTGTACACTCAAGATTCACATATTTTCCTATACAAGGTATATGCGAATAAAGCGAATGACAGAAAGAAAATTTCCTTGCTCTCTCCTGAAAATGTAGTTATAAAGGTCCCTCAAGGTTAGTGGCTGAGTAAATCGGTTTTCTGGTATTCCTAATTGTCATTTTGGAAAACCAAGCAATTCCTAATAACCTAAAAAAAACCCCATAGATTCCTCTGGTATAATGGAAACATTCCCTACCCCACCCCCAAGTGAACATCATGATATCTGGCAGGACATGGTCAGCAGCAGTATGACACACAGCCAACACTCTACTGGTTCCCAAGTGGAATGAAAGGAACATCACTGTAAGCAGCCTAGCTCTCAGAAGGATTCAGGAGGGTGTTGTGGGATGGGTTAACCGAGTTGGCTAGATAAAACAGCAGGCAGGCTGCAGAGCATGGGGCCAGAGTAAATCTGGACACTGTCAAGAGCTGAAGCTGAAACAGAGGATCAAGGAGATTATCTTAGTGACTCCTTAGCTAAAGAAACAGGCAGAGGAGTTCCCACTGTGGCGCAGTTTGTTGAGAGTCTGACTGCAGTGCCTTGGGTCACTGTGGAGATACAGGTTCAATCCCTGGCCCGGTACCATGGATAAAAGGATCATGCATTGCCACAGCTGTGGCGTAGTTTGCAGGTGCGGCTTGGATTCAGTCATTGGCCCAGGAACTTCCATATGTTGCGGGGGCAACCATAATTTTTTTTTTTTTTTTTTAAAGAAAGAAACAGGCAGAGCAGCAGAGGCTAGGTACAGGACAACCAGATGGAAATGGAGACCCATCTGAAGACAAAGCAAGTGGATTTGGTAGAAAATGGAGCTTGGAGCAACAAAGTCCTACTCTATAGCATAAGGAACTATTTCCAATCTCTTGTGATAGAACATGATGGAAGATAACAGAAAAAGAATGTGTTATACACACACACACACACACACACACACACACACACACACATATATGACTGAGCCACTTTGACTTACAGCAGAAATAGACACAGCACTGTTAATCAACTATAATAAAAAAGGAAAAAGGGGAGTTCCTGTTGTGGCGCAGCAGAAATGAAACCAACTAGCATCCATGAAGATGCGGGTTCAATCCCTGGCCTTTCTCAGAGGGTTAAGGTTCCGGTGTTGCCCTGAGCTGTGCTGTAGGTCATAGACGCAGATCAGATCCCAAGTTGCTGTGGCTGTGGTGCAGGCCAGCAGCTGTAGTTCTGATTTGGCCCCTAGCCTGGGAACTTCCATAGGCTGTGAGTGCAACCCTAAAAAAGGAAAAAAAGAAAAGAAAAGAAAGAAAGAAAGAAAGAAAGAAAGAAAGAAGAAAATGGAGCATGGGAATGAGCAGCTGTCTATAGGATTTATAGCCTCAATGGATTGGGAAAGGGCTGAGCCGTTCTAAACAAAAACACTATAATCTTTCTGGTATTCTACCCAGCCTCCCTTTCTGGGCTGTGTTTTTGGTGACATCCTTTACTCACATCCCACCTCCAGATTCTCCTTCTGGCTTCTAGGTTACTGGTTCCTTGAATATTTCTCAGCTCTGCTGGCTTCTATGATTTGGGCATTTCCCACTATCTTGAGTGAGTAATTCCACACATTAGCCAACAACCTTCTGATCCCTTCCATGTCAACCACACCCAGCTCCTTCAGTCACTCTCGTCCCGCTGGGGTGGGGGTAGGGGCTGCAGGGGGAAATCCTACATAGAAAGAACAAGAGCAACTGAAACTAAGCAAACTGACTACCTCAGAACTCAAGATCGCTTATTTGCTGCTGGACTCATCACATACTTTCTATATTCTGTCCTTGTTCCAGTCTGTCCCCTTTCAGACTGTGTTATTGTACTTGGCAAATCCATGCAAATTAACATGGGAGTCTTATAACAAAGTCCACTAATGCCTGCCTTCCATGCTGGGAATTCTGCCAAGCTATCGTCCTTTCTGGCCCCTTTGCTTCTGTTTATTCATTGGCTCCCTGTTTTTCTACCCACATTGGCTCTATACCTTGGCATCGCTCTGGGACAGTGAAAGCAAGTACTCTATACCAGTCCCTCTAGGATGCTACTGTACTCGGCTACCTTTGCTCTGTTGTATCTTATCAGGAAAAAATAATCAGAATTCTCCTGGGAGTTCCCTTCGTGGCTCAGTGATTAATGAATCCGACCAGGGACCATGAGGTTGCGGGTTCAATCCCTGGCCTTGCTCAGTGGGTTAAGGATCCAGCGTTGCCATGAGCTGTGGTGTAGGTCGCAGACGCGGCTCGGATCGCGCGTTGCTGTTGCTCTGGCGTAGGCCGGCAGCTACAGCTCCTGTTAGACCCCTAGCCTGAGAACCTCCATATGCCGCGGGTGCGGCTCTACACAAAGGCAAAAAGACAAAAAAAAAAAAAAAAAGAATTCTCTTGATTTCTATGGTATTTCTTGCTGCCTACCTGATTATTTGATGTTCTCTTCCTTAAAACGTTGCAAACTAAGATCTGAACCAATAGCAGCAATAAAAGATAGTCAAAATCTGCACTTTGGAAACTGTTATAAAAGGGTTGAATTCCTGGATCTATTCATCACCTACTACCAAGGAGACTTTGGACAAATTACTCGACCTTTCCTTTTTTTTTTCTTTTTTGACTGCCCTGTGGCACATGGAGTTCCCAGGCCAGGGATCAGATCCAAGCCACAGTTGCAACCTAAGCCAAAACTGCAGCAACCCTGGATGCCCAACCTGCTGGGCTGGCCTGGGGATCGAAACCCACATCCTAGCGCTACCAAGATGCCACTGATCCTGTTGTGCCAGAGTGGGAACTCCATTACTTGATCTTCCCAAGCCTCCGTTTCTTCATCTGTAAAATCGGCATCTAGTCCTGGAGAGTTGTTGGGAAGATTAAGTAAGATATTGTGTCAGGATAATCAAGTAATATTTGTGAGGCTTATATTAACTACTTAATAAATGCTTGTTGTTATTGTTGGAAGATTTGTTATAAGAACGGTTATTGTAGTTCCCGTTGCAGCTCAGCAGTTAACGAAACTGACTAGTATCCATGAGGATGCTGATTTGATCCCTGGCCTCGCTCGGTGGGTTAAGGATCAGGGATTGCCATGAGTGTTGCCATGAGCATTGCTGTAAGCTGTGGTACAGGTTGCAGGTGCAACTCAGATCTTATGTTGCTGTGGCTGTGGCTCTGGCAGCTACAGCTCCGACTGGACCCCTAGCCTGGGAACCTCCACATACCGCTGGTGCGGCCCTAAAAAGACAAAAAAGAAAAAAATGGAAGAAGAACGGTTATTGTCCACCTTCCCAGTCACTGAATAGTTAAGGAGTTCAGCTGATCCAAAAAAAAAAAAAATGCATTTGCTGCAAAGTACACAAATGACTCCCTCTCTATGAGCGTCCACCAGAAGAAACAGAAATGACAAGCCCTGCAAAGAAGCACATTCTGAGATGCAAAAGAATGCAATTCAAGGATACAAATTAAGCATCAAAATCACCTTATTCATTAAGGAACATAAATATTAAGAAAATGATAGAATCAAGAAAAAGTTATGGTCCTAAGACACGGCTGATCTCAATCAATGACTGTTGACTAGGTGATGGCTTATGGAAAGTTGGCTCCAAAGCAGTCTACGCTCAGTTTACGTGTACAGAATTATAGAAAGAAATAATGTTCATGTTGATGTGGTAGCGAGCTGAGAATATGAGAGAACAAGATGGCAACGAGAAATGCAAGGGTTTGGGCAGTAATAAGACAAAGGCCAATTAATCAACAGAAATCAAGAGAGCAAATAAATTTCAGAGGGCAGAACAAGATAGGATGACCAAAGTACATGCAAACAGTCTGCAGAGAGGAGAGCTGTTGATCAGTCAAACAGCTGGCCTCAGAGAAGGTCATAGGGAATGGGGAAAAGGCAGAGTTGGAGGGAGAACACACAGTACTCAGATCCAGCAGAGAGAAGAACTCTCAATTCAGAAGCAACCCTCTCCCTTAGCCTCTACAGCCATTACAGTTCCCTCTCCCTGGTGGGAATGATTCCACAGGGAGTCTGGTCTGTGACCTTGCTAGTAATTGTGACTGGATGATTAGGAGTGGAAGTGAGCCTTGACAAAGTAATTTCAGGGCTGTCTTCACTGGCTTCATGGATGCAGGTTTTTGTGAGGGTAATTGATAGAAAGAGAGGACTTGATTGGACCATGAATCTGGTCAGTAAATCCCCAGGTCCACAGTCTTCCTGGTTCATAAAATGGCAGGATTAGTCATGCTCTGAGAAAAATATTTAGTGTGTCTAGTAGTTTCCCTGGTTATATACCACAGTGGGGAAATAAAGTATTGTCCTAGGAACATGTTTTCCTTTTAGATATGCAATGCCAAGTACATCTTTAAAGAGTCCAAGAAAGGGAGTTCCTGTCGTGGCTCAGCAGAAACGAATCCGACTAGGAACCATGAAGTTGCGGGTTTGAACCCTGGCTTTGTTCAGTGGGTTAAGGATCTGGCATTGTCGTGAGCTGTGTGTAGGTTGCAGATGCGGCTCAGATCCTGTGTTGCTATGGCTGTGACGTAGGCTGGCAGCTATAGCTCGGATTAGACCCCTAGCCTGGGAACCTCCACATGCCATGGGTGTGGCCCTAAAATGACAAAAAGACAAAAAAAAAAAAAAAAGAGTCCAAGAAACAAGAAAGTCTATCTTAAAGCCCCTGAAGAAATCTCTTGTCTGTTACTGTATCAATGTATATATAAATGAGCTAAGTTCCACAGAAAATTTTGGAGGCTAAGTGACACAGTAGAAAGTGCATGGGTTTTAGTATCTGACAATTAGTTTGAATTTCAGCTTTACCACTTAACAGCAATGTGATTTTGCACAAATTATTTAACCACTTGGAGTCTCAGTGTCCCCAACTATAAAATGGAGATCATATCTATTGGAAAGACTTGCGAAAGTTAACTGAGATAAATACATATTTCACTGTGCCAGACACATCAAAGCTAATGGCACTCCATAACTGGTAATTCTCTTTCCTTTCTGCTGATCTTTAATGAACAAAGCCATTCCTTACGTCTTATTGTAAGATTCTCCATCTAGCAACCTACTTGGACTTTTTAGACATAATTACTGCTATCTTGATCCTAGATGCTCTTCTTTTTTCTTTTTCTTTTTTTGGCTTTTCTAGGGCCACACTCATGGCATATGGAGATTCCCAGACTAGGGGTGCAGTTGGAGCTGTAGCCACCGGCCTACACCACAGCCACAGCAACGCAGGATCCGAGCCGCATTTGCAACCTACTCCACAGCTCAAGGCAACGCCAGAGCCTTAATCCACTGAGTGATGCCAGGGATCAAACCTGCAACCTCATGGTTCCTAGTTGGATTTGTTAACTGCTGAGCCACGATGGGAACTCCGATCCTAGATGTTCTTATAAAACATAAAGGAATTTGTAACTACAATGTGTAACTGCAAAATAACTGCTCGTCAAAAATACCCATGTCTTGGAGTTTCCACTGTGGCAGAGTGGGTTAAGATCCAGCGTTGTCTCTGTGGTAGCGCAGGTTCAATCTCCAGCCTGGCACAGTGGTTTAAAGGATCCAGTGTTGCCAAAGCTGCTGCATAGGCTGCAGCTCTTGCCGAGATTCAGACCCTAGCCTGGGAACTTCCATATGCTGTGGGTGCAGCCGTTTAAAAAAAAAAAAGGAAGTCCATGTCCTAAACCCTGGGACCTGTGAATAGGATGAATACGTTGAACCTTAACTGGCAAAAGGGATTTTACAGATGTGCTTAAGGTTAATGACTTGAGATGGGGAGATTATTCTGGACTATCCAGGTGTGTCCAAGATAATCACATGAATTCTTAAAAGCAGTGAACTTTTTCCAGTTGAGATCAGTCGGAGGGAGATGTGACTATGGAGAATCAGAAAGATGAAATGTAAAGAGGACTCAACTCACCATTACTGGCTTTGAAAATGGAAGCAGGGTGAATGAGCCAAGGAATGCAGGCATTCTGTAGAAGCTGGAAAAGACTAGGAAACAGATTCTTCCCCAGAGCCTCAAGAAAGGAATGAAGACTTGATATCTTGATTTTAGTCCACTGTAGTCCATGTTGAACTTCTAGCCTACAGCGACAGAAATAATAACAAATTCCTATTATTTAAGCCACGAAAGGTATGGTAATTTGTTATAGCAGCAATAGAAACCTATATATACAGGCACCCAAACTGGTGCAGGACCATAGGGATAACTGACAGTATGGTTATCCAGTTAACCAATGGATGATTCATAATAATCAAGCAGTCATTATTGATAATATGATGAAAATGATCTTCATAATGCCTCAAATATTATTCAAAAGTAATATTTATTTTTCCTCCTAATCTTTAATTTAATTTTGCTTTATAGGGCTGCACTAGCGGCATGTAGAGGTTCCCGGGCTAGGGGTCAAATCAGAGCTACAGCTGCCAGCTTACACCAGAGTCACAGCAATGCGGGATTAGAGCCACGTCTGCAACCTGCACCACAGCTCATGGCAACACCGAATCCTTAACCCACTGAACGGACCCGCAACCTCATAGTTCCTAATCGGATTCGCTTCTGCTGCGCCACGACGGAACTCCCTAATTTTTAATTTTAAAATGTGATGTGGCCAAGCAAATCTGGTGGTCCTAATTCAAGAGCGATAAGAGGGTTTTCTTAAGAGCATGGGTTAAAAAAAAAGGCTATGAATGGCAGGAGCGGTAGATTGAGCCTCAGCTGTGTCTCTCCTTTTTTTTTTGGCTGTGCCTGTGGCATGTGGAAGTTCCAGGGCCAGGGATCAAACCTGAGCCACAGCAGTGACAACACTGGATTCTTAACCTGCCTCCTCTGTGTCTCCACTCCATATTCAAGCATGTCAGGACATTTCCATATAGGCTGGCCACAGAATGGGATAATGTGCTTCACAGGAAAAATAATAACTGGACTCCTTGGAGCACACGTACTGTCCTAAGGCTCCCCAAAGCTGAGACTCCCAAGTGGCAATTCACTCAAGTTACCTTTACTAATAAATGGTTTATTATAAAGATACCTATTTATGGAAACTCGAGGAAGGATGAGCAATCAGGGTCAGGAAGAACAAGAATTAGAGGGTGGTTATGGATTCAAGGCAGTTCCAAGACCTCAGCCACAGATTGTGTGAATCTTTACCCTTAAGTTATTCAGAATGTGTGTCTGCCACATTCTCCATTCACTAGTGCCTGCCTTTCTTGCCATCTTGTCTGGGTGTCTCTTCTGCATCATACGTTCTGCTTACTCATAACTGAGTTACTCATAACTTGACTTAGTTAAACCATTGACTCATTCAAGTCCCCTCCTGACTTCCTCAGCTTCTCTTAACCCTATAGCCTTTCAGCGTTATTCATGCATTATTCATTAATTAAAAAAAAAAATCTATTGAGCATCGACTATGTGTCCCATGCAGTTTAGTTTAGTCAGAGAGAGAGAGAGACATTAATCATATAATCACAAAAGTGCTTCAGGTGTATTCATATTGCCTCAGCTTTTTGGTTCAAAGCAGGACTTGGGATCAGTTGCTGGATGCTCTATGGACTAACTAGCTGCATTCAGGAGCAGCAGCAATAGGCACTAAGACACTCCCCTTTCCCCAGACAGAGCTGATTAGACCAAGGGTTGGCATTTGACCAAAGACAATTAATACAGTGGCTTGCCAGCAACCTGTAGTTTAACTTAAATTAATAAGCTTCCCATAGAAGGAAGAAATTACAGTGTAGCAGACATTACATAGAATTAACATATTTACCATCGGGGGATAAACTTTACACTCCAGAGCTGTCATCTAAATGTGGAAGGATTTCATCCACAGGGAACTTTCTCCTTCATGAAATGGAAAGTTAGAAGGCACTTATTTGATTCAGGGACTCTGGAGAGGAAGCAGAGCAGAGAGCAGGAGTGGTTTTGAACATAACATAGCGCAGGGGTCATCACGCAAATCATGGCCAGAGTGAGGCATAGGGAAACTGCCCTGTTCCCTGCAGGAAGGTATCATCGCCTTAGGCAGGGGTAGATCAATGATAGTTTCCTTGAGGTGTGGTTCCCAGGGCTGGCTGGAAGAAGTGGCAAGAGCAAGAGGCCTTTGCATTATCTGAGACAGTCCTTGGTCTGAGGCTGAGTGCCAAAGGTTTCAACATAGTTCTGGTTTTTATGCTGGATTTATGCTGTGTTTTACTTTAGGCAGTTCTCAATGAAGCGTTTTTAGACAAGCCACAGTATGGAAAGGCATCATGGCCACGAGAGAGCATATGACCTTGCGTGTCACTGTAGGAATCCAGTTAGAAGTTTACGTGGAGAAAGTTTGATTGAGGGGCAGCCACCTACACTGTTGACTGTAGGTTGGTGACAAAGTTGGCATGCCTCAATTGGCCCCAATGCTGGGCTGTGTTACTGGTGTGTCTGCAAAGGAAGTAAACCCAGAGATATTGAATAGTAACAGCATTCTCTAGATTGACTAAAGGGCTGGTGGTTCCTGGAAGTTTGTGTATTTTGGTTTTTGGAATAGGATGTTGGCACATTTGTTCTGCTGTCTGAAGATAGGCTTGATTTTGAAATAAAAACACACAGAGCACTAAAGTTCCTCGGATCGGCTGGTATTGTGTCCCAAGCCTGACTTAGAAGTATTTGATGTTGGTCTATAGTTATTTGAGGTTATGATAATTCATGCAGACCGTAACTCCTGGAACAGAAGAAGGAATCCAGGAGTTAGGCTATGCCAGATGGAGAACAATGACCAACAAATACAATATATTAGCATTAATTGTGAAAGCCCAGGGGTTGAGGAGAGACAGGTACAAAGAGTACTTCCGTGTCTGGAAGACCACTGACTACTAGAGACCACTGACATCCTTCACCCCAACTCTGTACTACCCTTTAGAGGCCATCTAGCTCAGCTTTGTTGTGTTACTGGTGTAAATACTAAGGCCCAGAAAAGCCAAGTAACCTTGTATACTTCAATTAATGGTTGAAGTAAGGACAGGACTCATGGGGTGACCTCCCTTTTAAAGATGGTTTGGTGGGGAATGATCACAATCAGAGCTGAAAAGCAGGCAACGACATGTCTTTTGCGTGAGCATCACATTTACATGCATATTAAGAATCTATGTGTTCAGTGGTTTCCTAGCAAATAGTGACATTGTCCTAGATCCTCATTTAAGCATCAAGTGACATCATTCAATCACGCTGGGCAAGCCAGAAATCTCAGTGGCCCTAGATCTCTAACCCATATCTAATCCAACACCAGGTCTTATCAATATCATCTTCTACCCATTTCTCCTTGTTCTCTATAACCACTCTGGTCTGAGCTACCATCTTCTCTTGCCTGGACTTCTGAGACAGCTTTCTAATGGTTTTCCCACATTTTCCCTACCTCCAGTCTACTTTCCTCACAGCAGCCAGTGGTCTTTTCCCTCCCCTTTATTTTATTTTTTTTATTAATTAGTAGACTTTATCTCTTAGAGCAGTTTCAGGTTTATAAAAAAAAACTGAGCATATATTACAGAGTTCCCTTATACCCCCTCTATACTCTACTCCTAGCTTCCCCTATTGTTAATATCTTGCATTAATGTGGTACATTTGTTACAATCAAGAACCAGTATTAATATACTTTTCCTTTTTTTTGGTTGCACATGTGGCATGCAAAAGTTCCTGGGCTAGGTATCAAACCCACACCACAGCAGCAGCCTGAGCTGCTGCACTGACAACACCTGATCCTTAACTGGTTGAGCCACAAGAGAACTCCTTAATATACTATTATTGAGTTCCCTCATGGTGCAGTGGGTTAAGGATCTGGCATTGTTACTGCTGTGGTTCTGATCGCTGCTACAGCGTAGGTTCAATCCCTGGCCTGGGAACTTCCATATTCTTGGACTGGCCTCTACATGCTGCATGTACAGTCAAAAAAACATTTCTTGAGAGTTGTGGCACAGAGGAAACGAATCCGACTAGTAACCATAAGGTTGCAGGTTCAATCCCTGGCCTCACTCAGTGGGTTAAGGATCTGGCATTGCCGTGAGCTGTGGTGTAGGTCACAGACATGGCTCAGGTACTATATTGCTGTGGCTGTGGTGTAGGCCAGCAGCTACAGCTCCGATTCAACCCCTAGCCTAGGAACCTCCACATGCCATGGGAGCGGCCCTAAAAAGCCAAAAAAAAGAAAATTTTTTTCTTTAAAATAAATACATAAATTAATGAAGGAATAAAATATATGATTATTAGCCTAAGTCCATAGTTCATACTGGGGTTCACTCTGTGTTATACAGTTCCATGGGTATGGACAGAGACATACTGTCATGTATTGATCATTACAGTATCATGCAGAACAGGTTCACTGCCCTAAAAAAGCCCTGTGCTCCACCTGGTCGTCCCTTGAGAGTGGTGTTTTCAAAACGCAGATCTTACCCAGTCACTCCCCTCACTCAGTCTCACCCTGCACCACTTTCTTTCTAGTTTCCTGTCTCCATATAGGTCTTTTCGTTTCATTTCCTCAAACCACACTCCATTCTGCCTCAGAGTTTTGCTCATGCTGTTTCTTCTCTGAAATGCTCCTTTCGACCTCCAGGCTCCACCCCCCAGGTCTGATCCTGGTTTGTAATTGTTATGTGTGTGATTATTGGACTGGCCTCCTCCTTGACTTTGAGCTCCCCAATGGCAAAGCTGTGCCTTTGTAGCCACAGTACCTGGCACAGCCTAAATAGGTAATGATATTTGCTGAACAATATTAACGTGTAAATTAATCAATGAACGGTTTCACCTGACTGTGTAGAGCTTGGAAAGAGTAGTGAAGGTTTGCAATGACTGCAGGGGATGAAAGGGAAAGAAAGCTGATGGGAAACAAATGAAAAGATTTATCCAATAGGCTGAAGCCATAGCTGAAAATTTGTAGAGGCCTAAATCCATCAGTTAGTGTCAAATGGGAGAGCTGGATGGGTAGTTATAGTGAGAGACAGTTTACACTTTCCATAGTGGAACTGCACCGGAGGTGACCAAGTACAGGGTGTGGCCATGGGAGTAGGCTGATGAAATAGTCTAGGACTGAAGACGTTGAGTTTGAAAGGTCAGGGAACTAAGAAGCTGGGCCACTGAGTGGCTGTTCCACAGAGTCAGCAAAATCCCTCTCCTCACAGGATGAAGAAATGAGCCAGGCATTTAACAAAATGTGAGTGTGCAACCAGGCTGGTAGATGACAGGTGAGAAGACGACTAGTTGAATGGCATGGATCTCAGTGCGGCAGATTTTTCATATCAGAATAGAGGAGACAACTTCTATCTTCAGGAGCCAGAAGACCGTTGCTGATGCCTCTCTCTATGTGAGGCAAGGAGGAATAAATAGCTTCTACTTGAAAGGACTGCAGGGGAAGTGGTAACCTCAGGGGAAAGCCAGGTTTCAGTTCAGGCTAGAAGGTGGTGGGAGATTAGCTAGGTCTCTAGTTGCATGTAACAGAAATGAACTCTAGTTATCAGTGGCCGATAGGGAGTGGATGGTTGGGGGAGTAACCATTACGGGTGAGGAGAGGTGCTATGAATGTCTTTGTGAGCTGGGAAGATACTCCAAAATGTGTCTGCTACAGACAGTTCTATAAAGAAGCTGAGGAAGTAGGAGAATTTGTTCACCAACAGACAGGAGTCCTAAGGACACATAAAAATCTGGTACAGTAAAGAGAAGCAGCAGTAGAGAAGTGTGGGGATTAGAGTGATTTGCAGATTCCAAATGGTGGTATCAGGAAGGTGGTATCTAGAATGGGTAGTTAAAGGAGGACCTATAAGCACTTGGTGACAGTTGCCCCATCAGTCCACTGCCTGAACTCCGGTTTTACTCCAGGTATCTGTCTCCTCTTGATTCATCTTCACCCAGCGAACTTGAATTTCTGACCTCTCCCACCTTATCCCCTTCCTTTGCCCCAGAACATCTCTTCGATCTTCGCTGTGCCACCAGACTCTCTAATACCTCCCTAAGAGCTGCATCCTGGATTCTTTCTTATTTTGTTTTCTTTTTAAGGCCACACCTGCAGCCTATGGAAGTTCCATGGCTAGAGATCAAATTGGAGCTGCGGTCTACACCATAGCCATGGCAACACTGGATCTGAGCCGATTCTGTGCCCTATACTGCAGCTTGCGACAATGCTGCATCCTAAGCCTAATGAACAAGGCCAGGGATCGAACCCCCATGCCCAAGGAAACTATGTTGGGTTCTTAACCCACTGAATCACGATGGAAACTCCTGGATTATTTCTTAAACTAACACCTGGTGTACCAGTCTGATGCTTACCCAGCCTGTCTCTTGAACCCTATCAAGCCCCTTTTTATCTTTATCTTTTTTTTTAATTGTCTTTTAAGGGCTGCACCCACAGCATATTCGAGCCAGGCTGGGGTCAAATCGGAGTTACAGCTGCTGGTCTATGCCACAGCCACAGTAACGTGGGATCCAAGCCACATCTGCAACCTACACCACAGTTCATGGCAACACCAGATCCTTAACCCCCTGAGCAAGGCCAGGGATCAAACCCGCATCCTCGTGGATGCTAGCCGGGTTTGTTAACTGCTGAGCCACGATGGGAACTCCACTATATTCTATTGTAATTATTTTTATATGTCCTCTCCTCTTCTAATTGGGGTTTCTTCAGAACAGGGACTCATTTTTTGTTCTTGTTTATATTTCTCCCTTCTAATGCTTAACGTGTTGCCTGTGACTTAGGGATTAATTTGTTGGATGAACGGCTGAGTGAGGGAATGGGCCTTTATCTATCCCTGTTCCTGTAGCCTAGAAATGTGGGCCTGAGAGAGGTCGTCCCTCTGAAGAGACTTTTCCAATCTTGCCCACCCTTTTCTATGATTACTGATTTCCTGGCCTTGATTCCATGCTTTCCAGACAAAGACCATCTGCCGGGCTAGACAAATCCAGCTCATGAGACACCCTGTCCTGGATGCCTTCCCCGCTTCCTTCCAGAATATGGGCCTGCCACATACTGACTGTTTTCTCCATTTCCTAAAATGACACCTCCACAACATGGGTTGAGTCCCCATCCCCAAATCTGGGTTAGGGCCAGGATCCTCTGGTCCATATTCCCCAAAGTGATTCTTTTCCTACTCTCTACACTTCTACCATCCTTGCAGAGGGGCCACCCAGTGTAAGTGTATATAATGGTTGAGAATTTACATGGCCTTGATAATCACTGGAATCAAAATGTGATTACTTCTGGGATAGAAGGGAGAGGAAATAAGACCAGGAACAAGCTATAGGGGCTTTGACTGTATAATAGGTGATTTTTATTTTCTGAAGATGATTATATAAGGATTCATTCTTCTTCTTTTTTTTTTTTTTTTTTTGGCTTCTTAGGCCACACCTGCAGCATATGGAGGTTCCCAGGCTAGGGGTCAAATCGGAGCTGTAGCTGCTGGCCTATGGCACAGCCACAGCAACTCGGGATCCAAGCTGCCTCTGTGACCACCTACACCACAGCACACGGGAACGCTGGGTCCTTAACCCACTGAGTGAGGTCAGGGATCGAACCTCAGTCCTCATGGATATTAGTCAGATTCATTTCCGCTGAGCCATGACGGGAATTCCCATTATTCCTTTTAAATTAAAAAAAAAAAAAAATGGGGGGGGCATGCCCACAGCATGCAAAAGTTCCCGAGCCAGGGATCAAACCTATGCCACAGCAGCAACCCTAGCCACAGATGTGACAATGCCAGATCCTTAACCTGCCGCACCATCAGGGAACTCTTAGCATTCATTATTCTTGAAACTTCTTGTAATTTTGAAATGTTTTAACTTAAAAATTTAGGATTAAAAGTACAGTCAGCCCTCTGCGGATACCAAAGTCTACAGATGTTCAAGTCCCATGGTCAGCTCTCAGCATCCTTGGATGCAGACCCCATCATTATGGAGGGCCGACTGTACTCAGCTTTTACCTTAGCGGAATGCCTGCAGGTGGGTCTAGGGATAGAGATAACACTGGCCGATAGGCTCTTGAGAATAGAAGGAATTCAATCAAAATGTTCAGCAGAGAGAGGACAAAGGGACAGAAGAGGGCTTCTGGGCTCAGAGCCAATATCTTGGGCCACAGGCTGTAAGTTTAGTTTGACTATGAAAGCCTTTTGAATCTATTGTGTTTGCCAGTGAAAGGCCTCAAAATAGCAATTCCCAACTTATTAGTTTATTTGTTGGGCTGTTGTCTGGGACTGGGAACAAGTTTTCCTACAGAAACAACATTACAAATTGTGTCTCTGACCAAAGGCCAGGCCGCAAAAGCTTACAGAATTCTAAAGTACCTAAATATTGTACTAATAATACTAAAGACCCTGACCGAACAGTATTTCTGTGGGAAAAGTGTATTTAGAGTTTTAGTGCTGGTGATACATATTCCTCAGCCCTGAGAGTCCTCTGGACTCTTGACCTTATTCCCACAGTGCTGATTCTTATCAGAATGGCCCCATATGTGGTAGAGGGCGGATTCTGTTGCTACAGGATTCAAGACAGAGCTCCAAGCAATTTATCTCCACTGAAAGGATTCCAACCCCCACCACGCATCCCAGCCCATGACCTTAAGTTTAGCCTCCCAAGCACAAGATGAAGCCTCTTATTTGCACACATCTTACACACCCTATCACAAGCTGACACAAACTCTGTTCTATTAGAGACTTTGTATGCACATCTCTGGGACATCAGAGGAGACACTTTGGAGTCCTCATTTCTTGCGAGAAGTGGTGTGGAAGATTAATTGATTGGAACAAATACAATCCCTGAAACAATAGGAGGATAAACTTTGGGAGAGCTTTTGGGCTTTTCTGAGAAAGAGCGGACCACTTTATCTACTGATTCCTGGTCCAAAAAGGTCCCATTCAGCCCATCAGATAGTGTGTTGGACCTCAGCCTATGAAGTAGCCTAGTTCTTAGGCTCATGAAGGGATGAGCACAGGTTTGTAGGATCCAGTTTTTAAATTGAAACAGTGATGGACTCAAGGGGATCAGGCAGCTTTTTTCTGGTCTAGCTGTCTCTCTCCCACCTGATTTGAGGCCACTGAAGCACGGATAGAAACTGGTCGATGTACACACTGTCCCTGAATTTCTGGCTCTAACTGGAGTTCTGTGACCCCACCATATCCTGGAAAACCCACTCCCTCTCCCCACTGTCATATTTCTCCCATCATTATAGCCTGTGGCTCCCTTTACCCCAGCCCTCAGCCAAGCCCTATCTCACCCATGATCTTAGTTTCCAGAATTCTGGCTGAGATCAAGACATTCAGGGAAGTGATTTTAGACACAGAAGGATAGGAATCTCCCTGCTACATAAATGAGACCACACTACAGATCCGGTGTCCTTCTCGTATATTCCATTCAGAATTAAAGTCAGAGATCTTTGGCAGGTGTAACTGACCACCTCCTTTTAGTGACAGTTTTATCAGTCTCTTCACCTCTTTCAACTTGGTCCTGGTGTCCTTTGTAATCAACAGGGAATTTTGTCTCTGTAGAATTACCACAACTTCTCCAGGTCCTCTGTGTGAGATAACTACCTGCTCCTACTGATTTCTGACTTCCAGCATAAGTCTACAAAATAAAAACTTTTTTTTTTTTAGGGCTGCACCCAAGGCATATGGAGGTTCCCAGGCTAGGAGTCTAATTGGAGCTACAGCTGCCAGCCTACACCACAGCCACAGCATCACCAGATCTGAGCCACGTCTATGACCTACACCACAGCTCACGGCAACGCTGGATTCTTAACCCACTGAGCGAGGTCAGGGATCGAACCTGCAACCTCATGGTTCCTAGTCAGATTCATTTCCACTGTGCCACGACAGGAACTCCACAAAATAAAAACTTTAAGGAGCCTGCCACTTCTCCCTGATCTGGAAGGAAGATGAAAGAAAGACTGCCTATGATTGGCTAAGTCTAAATACTTGGCATTGCCATGTTGCCTATGCACTGTCTTACTCATTCGATGAAGAGCAACTTGTACGACCTCCCAAAGGTCATGCTCTATTTGCACAATCTCATGAGCTACTTTCCCAATCTGATATGAACCCACAAACCAGGTTCTTTGACAACTGACAACAGCATGACTCCAGGCCAACTCCAAGAATTGTGTGAGTGATCCCCATGGATGTCTACATAGTGGCCCTGAAACCTTCTACTCAGCCAGGTTCACTAAAGGTATTGAGTTATTCCTGGAATTCTCACAGGCCTCTGCCTTTCCTGGACCAAAATTAACCCTCTCAAAAGGAAGAACAAGTTTTCCTCAGATCCAGAGTTAGATAAGGCATTACAGCAGTCAAAGACTTGCTTGTCTCCTTCTCAACTCTGACTTACCTTGATCCAAAGAGCTCTACACCATTGAAACCAATGCCTTTAATAGTACAGTGAGGGCCATGCTGCTCAAATATGAGAGTCACGGCTCTGGCAACAGTCAACACATGTGGAACAAGCTGGCCTGACTGATATCAACCACCTGATTTTAGAATGGGAATCATTGATCCGCAGTGCTACCTCGGAGGTTTGAAAGCATGAAACTAGATACAGGGTATCCAGTATCCGTGACAATGTGCTTGGACTTCTAGAGCTTGGAGTAACTGAGACAGACCCAAGTGAGCCCTGGTTTCTTTGAGTGTTTTGACTTTACTGTCTCTTATAAACTACAGAGTGAAATGGCCAGGTGGGTTTTCTATTTCAAAGTACCAGGAAATGGAGAAAGCATCTCTACTCTTGGAAATCCTCCTGGGGCAACACCTAATAGAAGCAATCCAACGTCCGATATTCACGGTGTCTGGCATAGGCACCCAGCATAGAACTAGAGTCACCTAGGAGTAAGCCAGGGAGACTCCGAAAGTCAGGAAGCCACCTTCACCAGGACCAGTGGCTGTATTTCACAAGATGAGAGGCCTGTCCCAAGTACTTTGCTTTACTATAAGGGTACACCAGTTCTCACCTTATATCACACCTCAAAAGGAAATCCTGCGAATTTAAAGTATTACATATAAAATCTTAAAATACTACAAGAAAATGCAGTAAGATAAAAGATAAGAATATTCAGTTTGGAGTTCCCATTGTGGCTCAGCAATAATGAACCTGACTAGTATCCATGATCCCTGGCCTTTCTCAGTGAGTTAAGGATCCAGCGTTGCCGTGAGCTGTGGTACAGATGGCAGACAGAGCTTGGATCCTGTGTTGCTGTAACTATAGCTGTGGCCAGCAGCTGTAGCTCTGATTCCACTCCTAGCCTGGGAATATCCATATGCCACAGGTGCAGTCTTTAAAAGCAAAAAAAAAGAGAAAGAAAAAGAATATTCATCTTATCTCTTAAATAAGAAAAACTTTATAATCATTAAATCAATAAATAAAATGCCAAATTAATAAGTAAATTCATTACATAAAAGAAATATCTTCTTTAAGCAAGATATAATAAAAATAAATGCCAATAGTTAATATGACAAAGTGTTAAAGATTTTAATATTTTAAAAATCTTAATTCTCTTTTCTTTTTTTGCCTTTTTAAGCTGCACCCATAGCATATGGAGGCTCCCAGGCTTGGGGTCAAATCAGAGCCACAGCTGCAGGCCTACACCACAGCCACAGCAATGCCACATCCGAGCCACATCTGCAACCTACACCACCACCATGGCAACACCAGATCCTCAACCCACTGAGTGAGGCCAGGGATTAAACCTGCGTCTTCATGAATACTAGTCAGATCCTGCTGAGCCATGACAGGAACTCCAAAAATCTTAATTACCTTTTATATAAATAAATGCATAAATAAATAACAAGGTCCTACTATAGAGCACAGGGAACTATATTCAATATCCTGTGATAAATCATAATGGAAAAGAACATAAAAAATAATGTATACACATGTATAACTGAATCACTTTGCTATACAGCAGAAACTAACACAACATTATAAACAACTACATTTCAATTAAAAAAAAGAAATGATCATCCACAATCAAAGAGCAATAGCTCTACGAAGGGTGCTGATGAATAGCTGGATTTTCAGTATTCTGTCAAAGCCTTGAGTTAAAAAATGAAAAATATATTTGGTCTATATTGATTGACTCTCCATATAAATAACAACCTTTAGAAAAAATACCAGAGTTGCATAATTAATTTTTAAAGAAATAATTTTATAATCTAAAATAAATGCATAAGAAGAACACTGTGATTCAAATTTAAAATAGGTAGAAAACATAAACAATTCATAACAGAGGAAAATACAAATGACTAAAAAAATTATTTAAATCTACAGTTCTATTAGTATTGTTTACCAAAGACTACATTACTTAAGTAGATAACATTCACTGGTGGTAAGAATACAGAGAAAAATGTATATTTGGCCAAAATTTCCTTTCTTTCTTTTTTTTTCTTTTTTTGCTTTTTAGGGCTGCATCCACGTAATAAAGAAGTTCACAGGCTAGGGGATGAATTGGAGCTACAACTGCCGGCCTACATCATAGCCACAGCAATGTGGATCTGAGCCAAGTTTGCAACCTACACCACAGCTTGCGGCAACACCAGATCCTTAACCCATTGAGGAAGGCCAGGGATTGAACCCACATCCTCATGGATATTAGCTGGGTTTGTTACTGCTGAGATACAACAGGAATTCCTTGGCCAAAATTTCTATAAAACAATTTCACCTTATATATTAGGAGTCTTAGGAGTTCCCATCGTGGCTCAGCGGAAACGAATCCGACTAGAAACCATAAGGTTGCAGGTTTGATCCTTGGCCTCGTTCGGTGGGTTAAGGATCCAGCATTGCTGTGAGCTGTGGTGTAGGTCGCAGGCGTGGCTTGGAACCCATGACACTGTGGCTGTGACGTAGGCCGGCAGGTGTAGCTCTGATTAGAACCCTAGCCTGGGAACCTCCACATGCTGAGGGTGCAGCCCTAAAAAGACAAAAAAAAAAAGTCTTAAAATGCTCAGGCTCTTTGAATTAATAACTCTATTTTCCAGAATAGCTTCTAAGGAAATAATCAGAAATACGAATACAGCTTTATGCACAAAAGATATTTATCATAGTATAATTTAAAATTGAAAACAACTTAAATATTCAATAAGAGTGAAATTGTTAAAGTAATTTATGGTACATTCACAGGAAATTCATGACTCCCACATGCAGTCATTAAAAATAATTTTGCTATGGAGCTCTCTTATGGCTCAGTGGGCTAAGGATCCAGTGTTGTCACTTCAGCAGCTTGCATGTCTGCTGTGGTGCAAGTTTGATCCTTAGGCCAGGAACTTCCATGGGTGCAGCCAAAAAAAGAAAAAAAAATTGTTACATAGAGAAATACTTATAACAATGATGGCAATTGTAAATTATAATACCAAATTGAATATACTCATAAACTACATTATATATATATATATAGAGAGAGAGAGAGCTTTTTTTTTTTTGGCCCACCCATAGCATGTGGAAGTTCTCAGGCCAGGGATCAAACCCACACTGCAGCTGTGACCTGTGCCACAGCTGTGGCAATGCTGGATTGCTGGATTCTTAACCTGCTGCACCACAGGAGAACTTAAAATAAACTACATATTTAAAATAGGACTAAAACATCAGTTAAAATTGTGGGAGTATGAATTATTTTTGTATTATTTATACTTTTCTATATTTTCCATATTTCTGGAGCCAATAAATGTTGTCTTTTAAATTGCTTCTGAAAAAATAAATAAATAAATTGCTTCTGGACTTCTGACTAGTAGCACTTCATTTTTTCCTATGCTTTCACCCTATAATGAATTTTCTGATGGAGCACAAAGAACTGCAGCTTAAATAATAACTGGCAAATCTATTCTCTATTTTGGATAATTACATGTTAAACAACTTTGTGCTTTAATATCTATTATCTTGGAGCATGGTTGCATTAATCAGTAGGGTTTACTTTAATACTGAAATAATCATTCTAATAGTTTAGTCTGAACTAGTTTGCTTCAGCAGACCTCACCCAGACAGCAGCCTGGATGCTCTGTAGGGGGCTCCTGCCCCCTGCTGACTTGGACTTAGGTCATATCTCTAAGCTGCATCTTTGTCTTGCTCTTGGCCTTGGCTTGCCTTCTCTGTAGGTGCAACTAAAATTGGATTCTTCTTTTTTTTTTTTTTTTAATTATTATGGACACACCTGCAGCATAGGGAAGTTCCTGGGCTAGGGGTCAAATGGGAGCTGCAGCTGTAGGCAGGCTATGTCACAGCCACGGCAACAATGGATCCAAGCCATATCTGCGAGGCCAGGGACGGAACTCACAACCTTATGGACTCTAGTGTTCAGGTTCTTAACCTGCTGAGCCACAACGGGAACTCTTCAGATATGATTCTTAATCTCTCACAATCCTCTTGCCTTGATGTTTTAACCGTTCCCTGCTTTTCCAGGCTGCTTTCTTTGAGACTTGGTTGTTTGAGACTTCAACCCAGATCAAGCCCATGCAGAGATTTCCTGAGGCTTTGGGTTTTCTTGTCTCAGGTTTCGAGGGTCCCCAGCTGGCATGGTATCTCCAATAAGCCAGTAAGGCATACACTTCTTTATTATCGGCCCTCTTTCCTTTTCTCACTTGTTCTCCATGAAGTCTCCCAGGCCAGTGAGGTTGCCTTGGCCAGCTCCCCATCCTGACGATCTGGCACCCTCCGGTGGCCATGGATGGCTGTGCCTTAGCTAGCAGTGGATTTTAGAGCTAGGTCATACTTGAGAATCTCCAAGCCTGTTAGGGCCTTCCAGTGACAGTTGAAAGGAGCTGCTCTCAGAATCTACTATCAAATCTTGGCAAAACTTATTTCTGCCCGGTCACTTGTAATTCAACCTCCTGCGACTTGCTGATGGTAACCAAAGGCCTTGCCTTCCTTTTTTCCTATAAATCTGTTTGTTTCAAGAGACATTAAGATCTACATTCTCAAAGGAAAAGCCTTATCTGGTTTTGCATTTGGCAGGGAAGTAATAATAAGTACTAACTTAATGGAGTGCCAGATGCTGAGCTAAATGCTTTACATACATTATCACATATAATCTTCACAACAACACTGGGAGGTAGGCACCTATTTTTAATCTCCATTTTACAGAGGAAGAAATAGAAGCTTAGCGAGGTTATGCAGAAGTCATGGTTAAGCTTAAAGGTCAAGATCTCTCTGCTAGTTGATGGCTAAGTCTGGATTCAAAACCATCTCATTTGAGTTGGGGCCCATGTTTCCTAACCACTAAACCATACAGGTCTGTAGAAAATTGGGATGTTCAGAGGCCATGATTTCTATCGTGTAGAGGACATTCGTCTGCAGCAAGAAGAACAAATTAATAAGAGACAGAGAAGCAGAAACAAGAAGTAGAGGAGATTTCCAATAGGGCTTGAGTCCTTGGTTCAGTCCTTGGTTCCAGTTGTTCTGAGGCCCAGCAGCATTCTTGTCCTTCTCCAGACTTAGTTGTTTCATCAGATACTTCAGTTCTTCCAATAAACCCCCCCTTTTAGGTCAGTTTGATGTGGTTTTCTACCACTTACAATGCAGGAGCTCTACTAAAACAGGAAACAAGGAAGATGCTTTTGAAGATAATCTAGGCATTAATACCCAGAGCAGTATTAGACAGAATAGTGATGGTCTGATCCATACTGGGTTCTTTTGGTTGCAAGAAACAGATATTGAGTCAAGTTATTAGAGATAAGTTACTTATCATTCAGACACAAGTCAAAAGAAGGATTTATAGGAAAAAAGTATATGTGCACTAAAACTTCAGTAAACTGAACCCTAAGCCTTCAGGAAAGGTGGAACTGTAGTGTGGCACTAGGCATCAGCCATTCTGTCCTCTCTCTCAGTGCTTTTTTTTTCTTTCTTTTTAGGGCCACACCTGCGGCATGTGGAAATTCCCAGGCTAGGGGTCAAATTTGAGCTTCAGCTGCTGGCCACAGCCACAGCCACAGCAACATGGGATCCAAGCCACATCTGCAACCTATACCACAGCTCATGGCAATGTCGGCTCCTTAACCTACTGAGCAGGGCCAGGGATCAAACCTGCATCCTCAGAGATACTAGTTGGGTTCATTACTGCTGAGCCACAGTGGGAACTCCCTCAGGATTTTTTGGTCTTTCAGTGAATCAGCACCACTCTCTCTCTGGACCAGACTTCTTAGCTTACTCATCCTGTACCTGGCTACAAAAGTGGCCACTCTAACCTCTGCACTTTCATGGCCTTCCAGTACCAACATACACCAAAACTGCAGCTTCTCTTTATGTCTTTTATTGTAGGTTCCCAAGAGAGAATATTTGCCTTCTTTTCTTATTAAATCAAAGTACATGAGGTATGTCATTGGATACAGCTTGCGGTCAGTCCCTAAGACCAGGAGTCCAATTAGCCATTGCTTTGGTCATGTGGCACACTGATCACTCAGTAAGGTCAGTGCATAGGGATTTTATTAGAAAGGAATGTGAGCAGGCCAATAGTAACTGGCATCTCTAATCAATCCCACTCAAATACAATCTGAATTCTTGCCAATAAGGAAAATTAAACATGTTGCAAATGTGGGCAACCCATTTCCCAAAGACCCTCTTTAATCATCTCAAGTTGGCAAGAGAATTCACCTTCTGGTGCTTTTAGGCTTGTGTGCCATCCTCTACCTAAAAGTACACCTTCTTCAAGTTCCCAGTCTGCCTGTACCTACCCTAAACGCTGCAGTGAGTTAGACGACTCCACTCACTTGGGAGTCTATTAATTTTCTTCTCCCCTTAACCACACTAAAGACTTTGCTTAGTAAAGCATTTTGAAGATTTAGAAAGTGACTGCTTAGTCTGTTTAGGATTTATATCCCAAACAGATGTGCCAAGAAGTCATAGGAATCAAACTGCTGTTCTGTGAGTAGAATAATATATTAACTTGCCTTTTAGTAGTTTCGATTACACAGCTGTACAAATTGCAATGGAGTCTTCATTGCTTAAGCTGCTTTTAGCAAAAACACATCACTTCTTCAGGGTGGGAGTTTTAACATAGCAGGCATCTTGATGGGCACGCATCTCGCAAAACGCTTCTCATTACTCGAGAGAAAATTATCCAGGAAATTGAGATACGACAATAACTTACCTTGAGGAATCATCTGCCCTTTTTATAACAAATGAATTGGATCATTTTGTGATGAAAATAAGGTGCTCCTAGGAGTTCCTGTCGTGGCTCAGCAGTAACAAACCCCACTAGTATCCATGAAGATGTGGGTTCACTCCATGGCATCACTCGGTGGGTTAAGGATTGCCATTGCTGTGAGCTGTGATGTAGGTCACATATGCAACTCGGATCTGGCATTGCTGTGGCCAGGTCCAATTCGACCCCTAGTCTAGGAATCCCTGGCCGTGGTGTGACCCTAACACAGTTAAATACATACATACATACATACATACATACATACATACATAAATAAACAAACAAATAAATAAATAACTCCTAAATAACAATGCCATCATCTTACATTTTTAGTCTCTCTGAGCTTCAGTTTCCTCAACTGTTAAATTGGGATATGAGTACCTATCTTATTAGGTTGTTGTTAGGAGTCAATGAGAGCTCTATAAAGAGCTTAGCAAATTGCCAAACATACTAAGTGTTCAACAAATGTTAGTTACTATAATTATCACTATATTTTGTTTCTTTCTCCCTGACTATTTTTCAAATTTTTTAAAACACAGTTTCTCATTTTATCCTTACAGCTTGTGGGTAGGTATGGTGGTAAGTATATCTCCATTTTATAGTACAGCAAATGGAAATAGAGATGTTACATAATTTATCCAGGATAAGTGATTTTCTCCAAGGTAACACAGACAAAAATTCACATCTAAGGCTTCCCATTGAGTGTTCCTTCTGCAGAGAACTTAAGTTCTGTGACAGGGACTTTAGTGGAGAAACTCAATATTATACTAATGGGAGAACCCTTCACAATTTTTACTCAAGAATTGTTACTCAGCTAGAAATGTTATATGGACATCTATTTCTGACAATCTGGAAAGCAAGATAACTTGGGAGAGCCATTAGTTATGAGACAAATTAAACCCTGATTTGAATCAAAACTAAAAGGTATTTTACAATTTTGGAGGGGTTTCATGAAAAGATTCAAAAAGGAAAAAAAAATGAGCTCAAATAAGAACAGGAAGCAATAAGCAAACATAAAAGCCAGAGTTGCTCTGGGCAAATGCCAGTACCGGTCTAGGACGAGGAGACTAAGCACGGAGGCACACAGCAAGGTGTGGGAATTACGCCTGAGATTTCTTTGAGCCTGATTCTGCAAGAGGAAGTTCAGAGATCCCTGATCAGCTGCATTCCAGACCAGAAAGAGATGCAAGTTCTCTCTGAAGGAAAGCCATTCCCAGTTCAGGTCCTGGGATTTCCATAAATTAAGTTCAATAAATTATGAGCTCACAATTTAAAAAAAAAATCACCATGATTAGGTCAACAGAAACAACAAACAATAACTTTATAAGAACTGAAGAACTGGAATTTTGGGACTGCCATTTATAGATTATTAAATAAACTTTTACAAACTATTAAAAGAAAACAAATACAGAATTCAATAGGTTAAGAAACAAGAGACTCTTATAATGACCAGAAAGATTAATAAAAGAACCAAATAGAACTTTTGGGCCAATAGATATAGATTTTGAAATTAATAACTCAGTGAGTGTGTTAAAAACAGAATAAGAACACTTACAGGCAGGATTGTTAACCTGGAAACTACATCTGAGGAAACTACTTAGAATGTAGAACAGAGAGTGTAGGGGATAGAAAATATGAAAGTGGGGTTAAAACACATGGAGAATAGGGAGTTCCCTGGTGGTCTAGGGGTTAGGATTCAGTGCTTGCACCACTGCTGCCTGGGGTGGATCCCTGCTGTAGGAACTGAGATCCCACATCAAGCTGCTGCATGATGTGTCCTAAAAAAGAAAGAAACAAAAAAGGAAAGGAGGATAGAACAAGGTTAACATATGTCTAATCAAGAGTTCTAGGAGGATAGACTACAGCGAATAGGAGAAAGGCAATACTGAAAAAGATAATGGCCAAGAGTTTTCCTGAACTGATTAAAGAAAAATCCATAGATAAAGCACAGCATTACCAAGCATGATAAATAAAGAGGAAAGCCACACCCAGACATATTGTGATGATGAAACGGGGTAACACCAAAAGTGAAGACCTTAAAAGTCCCAGAGAAAAAACCCAGGGCACCTACCAGAAATAAACAATAAGCTACCAGAAGAGCTTTTTTTTTTTTGTCTTTTTAGGGCTGCACTCGCAGCATATGGAGATTCCCAGGCTATGGGTCTAATCAGAGCTGTAGCCACTGGCCTACACCACAGCCACAGCAATGGCAGATCTGAGCCGTGTCTGCGACCTACACCACAGCTCATGGCTATGCCAGATCCTTAACTCACTGAGCAAGGCTGGGGATTGAACCTGTGTCCTCATGGACACTAGTCAGATTTGTTTCCACTGAGCCACAAGGGGAACTCCTGTCCTAGACTTTTTATTTATTTTTTTAAATTATTTTTTTAAAAATAATTATTTTTAAAATTATTTATTTATTTATCTTTGCTTTTTAGGGCTGCACTAGCGGTATATGGAGGTTCCCAGGCAGGGGTCAAATCGGAGCTGTACCGCCAGCCTATGCCACAGCCACAGCAACGTCAGATCCAAGCCACGTCTACGACCGACACCACAGCTCAAGGCAATGACGGATCGTTAACCCACTGAGCAAAGCCAGGGATCAAACCCGCAACCTCAGGGCTCCTAGTCGGATTCGTTAACCGCTGCACCACGACGGGAACTCCCTAGACTTTTTTTTTAAAAGGAAGTATAACAATAATTTATTAGTGCTCAAAACAACCCTATGTAGCTGTTACTATTATTATTTATATTTTAAGGTAATAAAACTGTGGCTGAGAGGGCAAGTCCAAAAGTCGCTCAGATACACAGCAACAAGGATGTTGCTTAGAAACACAGGAATGAGCGGGGACAGTAAGTCATAAAACACTGCTTCAGCCATATGCAACAGCATATGAATCTTAGAGCATAATCTTAGGAAGAATCTTAGAAACATAACACAAGGTAAAAAAAAGCAGGTGGCAGAAAACTATACGCAGAATATCATTTTTATAAAGTTCACAAACAAAACTAAATAATACATTGCTTAGAAAGACATATACATGATTAAAATATTTTAAACGCAAGAGAGTAATTGCTATAGTCTGAATGTGATCCCCCAAAACATCTATGTTGAAACCCAGTGCCCAATGTTATGATATTAGGAGGTGGGGCTTGGGGATGATTAGATCATGAGAACAGAACTCTTGTGAAATGGATGAATGGCCTTTTTCATTTTTATAATTTTTATTTTTTTGCTTTTTGGGGCTGCACCCGCGACATATGGAGGTTCCCAGGCTAGGAGTCCAGTCAGAGCTAAAACTGCTAGCCTACACCACAGTCACAGCAACATCAGATCCGAGCCACGTCTGCGACCTACATCACTGCTCACAGCAACAGAGGATCCTTAACCCACTGAGCAAAGCCAGGGACTGAACCTAAAACCTCACGGTTTCTATTCAGATTCATTTCTGCTGCACCACGACAGGAACTCCTTAGTGTCCTTTTAAAAGAAGCCTGACATGGAGTTCCTGTTGTGGCTCAGCAGGTCAAGAACCTGAGTAGTATCCACGAGGATGTGGGTTTGGACCCTGGCCTTGCTCAGTGGGTTAAGGATCCAACGTTGCCGCAAGTTGCAGCTCTGATTCCACCCCTAGCCTTGAACTTCCAGGCCATAAAGGAAAAAAAAAAAGGAAGAAGCCTGATAGGAGTTTCCTCCTGGCTTAGCAGGCTAAAGATCCGGGGTTGTCACTGCTGTGGCTCTAATTACAGCTGTGGTGTGGGTTCAGTTCCTGGTTCAGGAAAATCCACATGCTGTGGATATGGCAAAAAAACAAAACAAAACAAAAAAAACCTAACAAGCTTGCTAGCCCCTTCCACCATGTGATGAAAAGGCTTTCTATGAACTGGGAAGCAGGCTTTCTTCATCATACCCTGTGGTGCTGTGATTGTGAACTTCCCGCCTCTATTACGGTGAAAAACAAAGTCCTGTTGCTTACAAGTCATCTAGTTTGTGATATTTTGTTATAGCAGCCTGAACAGACCAAGACAGGAAAATACACATTTAGGATAGTTGTTGCCCCTTGGGAGGTAGAGCAGAAGAATAAGATCTGGAGAGGCACCTGCTTCAATGGCAAAGGGAATGTGGTATTCCTTACACTGGGTGGCAGGTAAAAGGCACTAGTTTCATTATGGTAGTTAGACATGTCACTTCTGTTCTTTGATATGCAGCAAATGTTACATGATAAAAATAAAAATTGCTAAGGACTAATTTTTTTTTTCTTTTTGCCTTTTTTTATGTAGAGCTGCACCCGCGGCATATGGAGGTTCCCAGGCTAGGGGTCTAACAGGAGCTGTAGCTGCCGGCCTTCGCCACAGCTACAGCAACGTGGGATCCGAGCTGCGTCTGCAACCTACACTACAGCTCACGGCAACGCCAGATCCTTAACCCACTGAGCAAGGCCAGGGATCAAACCCGCAACCTCATGGTTCTTAATCGGATTTGTTAACCGCTGAGCCACGAAGGGAACTCCACTAAGGACTAATTTTTAACTGGGTTTTTACAATGTGCATTTAAAAGCCACTGGTTAACCCTTCTAATTGATGGTTGAAGAATATAATTAGCCTCAGGAATTGAACTGCCCAATTTTTGCAGTGAATCTCAAAAAGACTTCCTACATGATTAGTGGAAGACAATGATGGAAGTCATTCCTGGCTTGGGATTTTAAATTCCTGGTCTTGTATGTTTTCTCCAAATGGAACACTCTATTCACAGCTTTAAGAAGAGGTGTTCTGTTCCCATCATATGTGTGGGTACCTTTAACCTTGTATGCAAGGTGGTAAGGAAAAATTTCTACATAGGAAAAACATATTTATAGGATAATTACATTAGAAAAAACTAGTTTCAGTGTGGTTGATGTCATTTAATTAAGTTGGTAACAAATAAAAAAAATGTCTTTTTTTGGTAGTAGGATTATAAAACAAATTCCCTTATATCAAAAATTTTATGAAACAATTTGTTCAATTTTATTTTTTTATTATTTATTTATTTATTTATTTTTTACCTTTTTGCTGGCATGTGGAGGTTCCCAGGCTAGGGGTCTAATCGGAGCTGTAGCCGCCAGCCTCACAGCAACTCAGGATCCGAGCCACGTCTGCAGCCTACACCACAGCTCACGGCAACGCTGGATCCTTAACCCACTGAGCAAGGCCAGGGATCGAACCTGCATCTTCATGGTTCCTAGTTGGATTCGTTAACCACTGTGCCATGACGGGAACTCCACCAATTTGTTCAATATTAAAGTAAATAAATACACCTGGGCTTCTATTACAGCAAGATAAAGTCAATATAGATGTATTTGTACTTGACTAAGTTTACATAATAATCAAGTTCTGGTTTTTTTTAGCTAATTTTATGCAAATATATTTACTGCTATTTAACCATTTTTCAGAATGTCTGGAAAGTGCCCAAGCCAAAAACACTACCTATTTTAGAAAGCAAAATCAAAATTATTTGATATTTTCATATTATATCTTAAAAGAAAGAACTCTTTGAAATGATACTGATAGTCTTATTTTTCAATACTTATAAAAATTCAAAATCACTAAACCAATTTAAAATAATTTGTCCTAGTCTCTATACTTCCTGCATACCTTAATAGTTTGTGATTATCATTAAAGTATCTTGGACTTGGGTGGATTACCTGGCACCAACACTGAGTGTTACTTGTTTTGTATGAGGTCTATACTATCTTTCCCTAATCAAATAAACTTGATCTTCCTTCAAGAATTTCACCAATAAATCTCAACTTATACTCTCTTCGTAGAGTGTTTAGTAGACATAATGCATGCAGTTTTACTTCATGAGAAATGAAGATTAATTTGTTTTCATAGGGGTAGACCAGCTTAGCAGTTTATTAGGCTTAACATGTCAATGAATTGAAACACATGACTTAAAGGATTTCTATATAATTTTCACTCCTTTAATTAGTAATACAATCTGAAATTAATACTATCATTTCCTGGAAAAGCAAAAAGAATTTTCCCACGGGTAGTTATGATAAGCTCTCAAAATGCATCTCTGCTGAATCTGTATTTACAAATACACCAGGTCTCAAATGTTCCTATTACAGTTTATTTTTAGTTTTTAAAAGTGATATTCATTAGTTTAAATATGTTTGTGAACATGGAGGTTTTGAGGTTCGCAAGATATTTGTCCAGAGGCCTTTATGATTCCCCAAATTTAAAACAATCAAACAAAACAACAAAAGTAAAACTCTATAGCATGAAACTTGTTCTACTGAGAGAAAAATTGAGCTACGCAGAGAGAGGCAGACTGCCAGACAGCCAGAATCGTGGCAATTCCCGAACTTACTGCCACACAGCCAGAATCGTGGCAATTCCCCTGAACTTACTGCCACTTGCTTCCTGAAACCTGTCTTCCAGTCTGTGATAACCTGTTACCAATATAATAAATTTCCTCTTTAACTTCAAACTACTTCACGTTGGTTCCTGTTATCTTCATCAAAAGTCTTAATAGATATATTTATACTTAACTGTCTGGAGATATATTATATCTACACAAATTTATGTGTGTGTGTGTGTGTGTGTGTGTGTGTGTGTGTGTGTGTATTTAGCAGTGTGTAGAGTTGGATTAATAACAGTAATAGGAGAGTTGGACCAGAAGAGAAAAGATGAAACAGTATGGAAAGAATGTGGTACCAGATTTAGCAAATGGGTAGAGACCAAGGGTAAAGAAAACACGGAAAGGACATGAGGGCAAGTATGAAAAAATTTTTCTTCATCCTAAAATACAGTTATTCGTAGGATATGGAAACTGGCACATTTCCCATATATTAATTCATACATATATATGTGTGTGTGTGTGTGTGTGTGTGTACACATATATTTATATACACTATACAGATATATGTAACTTTTTTGATTGTATATACTGATGTCCTGAAGTTAGGAATTCATTCGTTAGGGAGTTCCTGTCACGGCTCAGTGGTTAACAAACCTGACTAGCATCCATGAGGATGCGCGTTCGATCCCTGGCCTCACTCAGTGGGTTAAGGATCTGGCATTGCCATGAGCTGTGGTGTAGGTTGCAGACGCGGCTCAGATCCCACATTGCTGTGGCTGTGGCGAAGGCTGGCAGCTACAGCTCCTGTTAGACCCCTAGCCTGGGAACCTCCATATGTCACAGGTGCGGTTCTAGATAAAGGCAAAAAGACAAAAAAAAAAAAAAAAGATTAGATTGGATCTAGTCAGTGAATCAGAGGGGAGGGAAGACAGAGGATGAGGCACTGTTATTAATTAAAGATCCATGATTCAGCTGCTTGTGGTGAAGTGAATATGTGTGTATCTTAACCATAAATTCAGGTGCGCAGAGAATGTAAGTTTATTTTCCCATAATACTTAGTTTCTATTTGAAGCTTCTAGGAGTTCCTGTCATGGCGCAGTGGAAATGAATCAGACTAGGAACTGTGAGGTTGCCGGTTCAATCCCCGTCATTGCTCAGTGGGTTGAGGATCTGGTGTTGCTGTCAGCTGTGGTGTAGGTCACAGAAGTGGCTCAGACCTGGTGTTGCTGTGGCTGTGGTGTAGGCCAGCAGCTGTAGCTCCGATTGGACCCCTAGCCTGGCAACCTCCATATGCCATGGATGCAGCCCTAAAAAAGCAAAAAAGAAGAAAGAAAGAAAGAAAGAAAGAAAGAAAGAAAGAAAGAAAGAAAGAAAGAAAGAAAGAAAGAAAGAAAAGCAAGCAAGCTCTATTCTATCGTGTGTATTAATCAGACTATACTAAGAAAACAAAAACCACTGTATGCGTTCGAGGCAGAAGGGGATTTAGTATGGGGAATAAGATGCTTATAACTCTTGGAAAGGGCTGGGAGAACAAAGATCAGAGAAAATCACCAATAATCTGAGGCAATAAGGAAGCTGCAGAAACTTTTTTTTTTTTTTTGTCTTTTTGCCTTTTCCTACGGCCGCACTTGTGGCATATGGAGGTTCCCAGGCTAGGGGTCTAATCGAAGCTGTAGCCGCCGGCCTGCCTATGCCACAGCCACAGCAATGTGGGATTTGAGCCGCGTCTGCAACCTACACCACAGCTCACGGCAACGCCGGATCCTTAACCCACTGAGCAATGCCAGGGATGGAACCCGCAACCTCATGGTTCCTAGTCGGATTCGTTAACTACTGAGCCACGATGGGAGCTCTGGAAGCTGCAGAAATCTTAAAAGCTATCTCAGCTGCCTGCATGGCCAAGAAAGAGGGAATTCAGGTGGACACCCAGAAGTCACTGCAAAACGTCATTTTGCTATCTCTTGAGGTCCATGTGCCTTTGATGTTAGAAAAACAATAATGGCTTCTGATTCTCTTCTACCTTCCAAATATTCCTTGAAGGTCTCGCATTGACTGAATCTAAATAAACCTCCCCTGCCTACTTAGGATCCTCCCTTTCTCTCTTTCCTCTCTTTCTCTATTCTTTCCCTCTACAACAATTCTCATCTCTCACCCTGGCTTCCCTGAGCCAACTCTTGGTTAATCCCAGACAATGCTTCTTTAGGGACATGCTCTTTTGGCAGCTCTTGATCTCCCTTTCTACTTCCTGCTCTTCCTGATGTTTCCATCCTTAAGTCTATTAATACAGACTGCCCTTGAAGCTCATTCTAACCAGATTTCACCTGTTCAAAAATAATAGGCAAGAAAGCCTCAAAGAATAACTTGCTCCCAGTCTCACCCAGCCCTGCGGAGGATGCTCCTTGGAACTGAGCCCAACATTAATAATATGGTGAAACAGGGAGACAAGAGTAGAGTAGCACCTGCCTTATAATCATGGAGCACTGGCCTTTTTATGTAAGCCGTTTTTCTTGTGGGAGGCAAGACCTAACTTGTTCTAGCTATAAATCCATATAATAAGCCAGGTTCTCCTGTAACATTTACCCATTTCCTGATCTTAAAATACTAGACTTGAAAGGAGAAAATATGCCTGTGAGGACAAAACTATCAGTTTGAATTTTTCTATTCAGTTCCTAAACACACACACACAGCTTTTTAGAGAAATTTTTCTAACCATGACTGCCCTGTAATCACATTCTACCACTGAGACTCTTTCTTGGGCTGAGAGAGACTTCCAGGGCCTCTAGCGAGAAACTGAATCTATCTAGATCACTTTGTATAGTAAATGAACTTTCTTTGAACTCTCATCTCCCACTTTCCTATACATGAAACCTAAGTTTCTGTTTTTCTTCCTTACTAGAAGAAAAGTTTACATGAGACAATGTGATGTACAGGAATTATAATGAAACTTAACATAACTATAGCAGATACTAGTAGTTGTCTACCCCAAATATGCTCTCTCCTTTTCTTACTAACAGAACCCACATCCTCTGCTAAAAACCAAGCTTCCCTTAAAAACCATGTTGCCTCATGACTAAATTCTGGACAACTAGATAAAGCAAAAATACGATGAGGGACTTGAGGACAGACTCATTAAAGGTGAACTTAATCAGCTGGGAAAAGAGTCCTTTTGCCCTTCTTCCTTTCTCCTGTCTGGAATGTGGGTGTGATGGTTGGATTTCTGATGGCCATCCTGAACCATCACTAGCTATTTACTAGAACGGTTGATCTGTAAGACAGAAAAAACTTGATGTCTAACTGTGGGCTGCCAAGTCAGCCCTAAATATCTTCTTCTAAACCTCTTTCATGTGAAGAAAAAACTAACTGCCTTACTTAAGCCATGGTAATTTTGAATTTTTAATTATGTACAGCTGAATCCAAACATAACTGAGAAACAAGCTTAGTAACATATTTTATTGAATTCCAAATGGACAAATTAGAATCAACTTAAATATCTTTCTTCAGTGGTAACGAATCCAACTAGTATCCATAAGGACGTGTGTTTGATCCCTGGCCTCGCTCAGTGGGCTAAGGATCTGGCGTTGCTGTGCCTACAGCCTAGGCCAGCAACTATACCTCTGATTCGACAGCCTGGGAACTTCCACATGCCGCAGATGTGGCCCCCCCCCGCAAAAAAAAGACAAAAATAAATACATAAATAAGTAACTTTCTTCTCAAATACATTATTAAATTCTGCAAGCCAATCAATTTTATTTATTTTTTTGATTTTTAGGGCTGCACTCGAAGCATATGGAAGTTCCTGGGCTAGGGGTTGAAATGGAACTACAGCTGCTACCCTACACCACAGCCACAGCAACTCGAAATCCTAGCAGCTTCTGCAACCTACACCACAGCTCACGGCAATACCCAATCTCCGACCCAATCAGTGAAACCAGGGATCGAACCTGCGTCCTCATGAATACTAGTCAGGTTCGTTCCGCTGAGCCACCACGGGAACTGCTATTTTAATTTTTAAATAATATCCTTTATTTTTGAGGGTCTAGTGACTATAAAGAGGTACAAGGAAAGTTCCAGGATGCAGGTAAAATCTGTTTATCAGCTGGTGTACAGTTTGTGAAAATGCACTGAGTTGTACTTGAGAGATGCACATTGCTCTGTACATATTTTACATATCAATAAAAGTTGAAAAATACATTCATTGTAAATTTGTCTTTTTGAGTGGAATTACTAACCAGTTTAGTTACAATCAGAGATTTTAAAAGGTTATGGCCTACAGAATTGTGAAGATTAAATGACATAGTGAACATAAATTACTCAGTTTTAACCTGCTGAGTAAATGAACATTTTTGGAGAACGTTTTATGCACCAGGAACCCAAGGTCAACTATTACTATCAGCTCTAATGGAACTATTTGGCAATGTGTGTTCCTCCCAGAGACTATAAGCTTCATGCGGACAGGGACTATCTCTGTTTCATTCATGTTGTACACACGGCTGTTTAACAGAGTGCCAGGCAATAGTGGCTCCTAATGGAATGCATAACTGAGTGAACATATTACAGGTTAAATAACCTCTTGTAGAACACTAGGAGAATGTATTTTAGTTTCAAACAACTGACTTAGAAGTGATCTTTTAGAATTCATTTGTAAATTAAGGGCAATCTAGGGATCTTCAATTTGGGGATTAAATCAAGAACTACAAGTAAAATTTCTCTTAACGCTTTAGAAATTATGTAGTCCAAAACATAAGAGGGTGAAAATCATAATGCAATTATCACAAGAAACCATCAGAGCTCTTAACTACACTAGTTAGAAAGAGTGGAACAGATTGACTTCTTGATATCATAAAGAAAATGCAAACACTATGACTAACACATAGCATATCAAAATAGAACATTTTCATTGCACAGCAAGAAAGAAAATACATCTGTGTTTTAAGCACTCAAAGAACAAAATTGAAAATGTGAGCAACTGGAAAATGGCAGCCCATAGAAATTCCCTGTTAAAATACTGTAAATGCATGACTCTAAATCTTCTATGTAATTTAGAATATACTCCTTGATGGTTTTAAAAATTGTCTGTGTTTCTTTTTTTCTTGTTTCCTTTCTTTGGCCACGCTTATGGTAAGCAGAAGTCCCCAGGCCAGGGATCAAACCTACATCACAGCAGAGGCAACACTGGATCCTTAACCTGCTGAGCCACCAGGGAAATCCCAAAAATTGTCTATGTTTCAAAATGAGATGAATATCAATTTGACATTTGTAAGAGAACCGTTTTGGGGGTTCATATCCAGCCTGCAATCCTTTCTGATGAACTTGCCTCCTTGACAAAAAGGTAAGCTTACAGTGCCATTTTTGTCACATAATACTCCAGCCACAGCTTATCAGACAACTGGAGAACATGTGACCTAAGCTGAACCAATCAAAATCTTTTCCCTGAAAATCTAAATTAGCAGGCATTGAATCTGCAGTTGGCTCCAGAACCTGAAGTTCATTTACAGTTGGAGTTGGGGTTTGCAGCATTAGACTAGAAGACTTGTACTGAAGCTATCCAAAGTTTCAAAAGCCAAAATTATGAGGGAGGAGAAATTATATATAAGCAAAGGAAGGCTATCTGAAAGAAAGGTAAATGGAATATTTACGCCAAAAAGTGCAGAGGTGAGACATCATGGGTTGGGTGCAGGATAAGGGAATAAGTTCTGTTCCAGAATTTTCAGTTTTGTTTTTTGTTTTTTAAAAATTATTAAATTTAATAATGCCCAGTGTCCCCAACACCACTTTTTTTTTCTTTTTTTGCCTTTTGTCATTTTAGGGCCGCACCCGCGGCATGTGGAGGTTCCCAGGCTAGGGGTCTAATCGAAGCTGTAGCCACTGGCCTACACCGCAGCCACAGCCACAGCAACGCAGGATCCGAGCCGCATCTGCAACTTACACCACAGCTCACAGATTGTTAACGCCGGATCGTTAACCCACGAGCAAGGGCAGGAATCGAACCCGCAACCTCATGGTTCCTAGTTGGATTCATTAACCACTGCGCCATGACGGGAACTCCCCAACACCACTTTTTCTTTGAACAAAATATTTCTTCAGTACCTACCATATGTCAGACACTGTCATTGTATGAAGAATAGAGTAATAAATAAAAGGAAGAAAATGAAGTTACTAGGATCAAGTGGGATCATTATAATGAACATATAAACAGCAAATGCAATGACAGAGATAAATGAAAAATATTATGGGAGAAGAATACCTTACCTTACCAGGCTTAGGGTCAGTCTCCCTCAACATTTTATTAGAAATAATTTTAGTTTTGTATATTGCAAAAGAACAACAAAAACCCTGCTTGAACAACTAATTTAAATTTATTTATATTGTTCACCCTATTCCCTCACCTCCAGTGAGTGGTTCAGAATGCCAACAGCCCAGGTAAGTTAGAATTTAGGCACCACAGCTCATTAGCATATGACCTGGCACACATTACAAAACCTCTGTGTGTATCAGGTTTCTCTTTAACTTCATGGGGTTGGTATGAAGACTAGATGGGTAATTCATATGCAGAGATTTAGAAGTATGCCTGACATTTAATAAGTACTCCACATCATTAGCTGCCTTTATTGTTGTTGTTGTTACTGCTGTTGTTATGTTAACCTTGTATTTATTTCAATTTTAAGAAGTATAAGCTAGGAAAGGATAGGTAGTGGTATTTGTTTGTACGTGATTGCCATGTTTTTATACACACAAACACATACACACACATATGCCAATGTACTAGTTATTTTAACATAACAAATTTTACTGTCAAATAGTCAGGAAGTTCCTATGAAGGTACTGGCTCCACTGATTCAGCTCTGCTATCAGAAATCCAAGTTGATCACTGTCTCCCATTAATATATTCTTACAGACAGAGTACAAGACTTTCTTTCTTAGTAATTACTTCAAGCCAGATCTGCTCTCTGAGGGCCTCACAAGGTGCTCACAAGCCACCCTGACTGGGTTTGGGGTGTGCCTGACTCTTCAGTCTTACTTTAACAGCAGATATCTTAGATCTGTCATTCCTGCTGATGAATGATCTCATCCATCAGAAGAAATTTTGAGTCTTCTAATTTTATTTCTCAAAGGGAAATTTTTTTTGGGGGGGGGTCACACCTTTGGCATACAAAAGGCCAACAGAACCCAGGCCACAGAAGCAACCAAAGCCACAGCAATAACAATGCCAGATCTTTAACTCACTGAACCACCAGGGAACCCCTCAAAGGGGAAATCTTAACACTGGTGCTAGGGGTGCCTTGCAGTCATCCCCGATATGAAAGATCATGTCAACCATTTAAACATAACTTTATTCCACTTAAAATTACCATGTGCTTTTGGCCATAATAAAATGAACTAATACTCCTTAAGACGAATTGAGTTTAAAATTGTCTCTTCCCATCTTCTTGGAATCCTTGCTATTTAGATGTCTCTGGAGGGGCAACTGCTTAAAGCTTTGCCTTGTCTACATGAATGAGAGTGCTTGGCACTTAAGTATCCTTTAATAGCTACCCCTCCACAGAACAGATGTTTGTGTGTTTCATGGGCATCATAAATATTAAGAGCGATGTTATATGGTTTGGAAAGCACTTCTCATTAATTGTTAATGCTCACTATGTGGATAAGAGAGGGAGGTTCCTTGAGGGAAAATCAAGATAGATTTTTATGTCTAACATTACTGTATTTCAATTTCAGGGCAAAGGCTAGAGAGAATTAGTCTTTGATTCCTTGAATATCATATGAAAGTTCTAGTTAATGTAATGCTGTTCCTTATAGTTCCATAGTGAGATACGCAATGTGTGACTATAACAGGAGATATTGTGGAAGCAGAAGGCAGAGGTGGATTCAAATTCTAGTTCCATTTCTTCCTGGCTCAATGATCATGAACTCACTAAACCTTTCTGAATTTGGTTATTTAACCTATAAAATAGAGACTAATAACACCTACCTCATAGGGTTGCTATGATAATTTATTAAGAAATATGTGTAAAGATCCTGGATCAACACCTGGATTACAGTTAATTTTGCTTTGTATCGAATTAGAGATGTTGAGTGCTTGGTGTGGACTATGCACAAGACAGGGCCAATGGTGACTAAATTCTTTGAATTTTTAGCCGCTTAATGTTGCTCCAGGTTTTTGACCATCATAATAAAAGGCTTCATCCAGTGAGACATCAGATTTTTCACTGATGTCCCATATGCAGTCCTAGTGCGTGTTGATCTTTCCTAGCTGCCTATAGCATTTATTCATTCATTTACTGAGGGCTCACTAGGCATCATGAAGATAATATATGGTCTCTGACCTAAGCAAGTTCACAGCCTAGTAGAGAGCAAAGATGCAAAAGCAATTACAATATCATGTGATAAGCATCATATCTAATCAAGGCAAGGGAGAGGGCTGTGGCAAGCCAGAGGGAGCACGTGGTTTTGTTTAGTTCAGGGACACGGCTGTATCGAGGAATGAGAGATCTGGGTACCTATCTAGGCACAGTACATATAGGATGCCGCAAAACCCAGAAATGTGCTAGTGAACTCAGGTTTCTGTACAGAACTCCTTACCTTCCTGGTGAAAGATAACTTGGTTTTGCCTCCACCAAAGATAATCCTTTCACATCAGAAAAAAAAAAAAAGATCTCCTCTCTAGAGCTGACCTATGTCTGCTGATTAGTTTTGCCATGAGCAGCTGCAGATGAAGTCAACTGAAATTCTGAAATCCAGTCATGCATAGCACCAAGCTGTTTTTTCTGGAATGAATTTTAAATTGTTGAACAAAGCCTAAAATTTAAATTCTTTGGTATGGCTCTCAAGTAGTCTGATTCAGTAAATTGCAAAAGAAAACATAAATGAGAACAAGAATTACAAAAAAAAAAACGCAGAGAGAGATTTCTTTTTTCCAGAACACTGACTCTACTTCAGGCAGTGGGAGTGCCTGAACCTCTTTTTTAAAGTATTAATAATAAAAATATTGGTGTCTCCCTAACACCACCTAGTAGATGTTGAATAAATATTTTAAGTGTATTGTTTTGAAGAGGCACCAAATTATTAGTCTGTCTGGGATATGTTGTGTCTCACTCTTTTCCTGGAAGAGGAATGGAATGGAAAAAGCATCACAGAGGATGTGGCTTGTGACGTTTGTCTGGGAGGAGGAAGAGAAGAAAAAAGAATGCTCCTTCTTCCCCCAGATTCACCATACCAAGGTCTCTGATTTCTTATACATGCAGTTTTCTCTTTCTTTGGAATGGCATCTCCTGACTCTGGCCATTTCACTACCATGAAGGTGAGGCACGGAGATTTGGTTTGTAAGTACTTCTTAGAAACTTTCTCAAATTGGCAAATTCACTAAGATAACTGCCAAGATACTTTGTGACACATTATTTTGCCTTAAGGTTATTAGTGAGGATTCCCATGAGGTATCAAATGTTTATTAGGTTCAGGCATGTTGGACCAATGTAAAGGAAGAAAATGGAGCCACTGGCACAAGAATTTAGTTAGCTGCTCTTTTAGGTACCAGGGAATGTAATCCAGGACACTCTTCCCTTGAGCTTCAAAGAAAAAGCCTTCCTTTAAATCTGGAAGTGGGGAAAGTACTTCCTAGTATAGTGGCACGTAGCCAAGGACAGTTGAACAGGTGTGATGGTCTGAGTGGGGTCTCTCAGCACTTAGGCTCAGTCTCTCCCACTCTCAGCCTAAGGGCAATGATAAAAGTAAAGCCTGGAATTTAACTAGAGCAATGCTCTTTTCCCACTGCAAATCCAGGGTGTGCACCTGGGGATTCACCCCACTCTTCTGTGCCTTAAGACTCCCTTCATACTCTGGCTGGGTGGAGACAAAACTCTTTGAACTATAGATCCTGGAACCCCTCAAGTAGAGCAACTTCATATCTCTCTAACTCCTAAGCCTTTCAACCACAAATTCTTACGAGTACATCTGTAATCACTGCACCTTAGAAGGTTAGAGTAAACGATAAAATAATGGAAAGTAGATTTTATTTTGGCCCACTAGAAAAACTGAAGGACAATGGAAGGGCCCTTTATTTTTATTCATTTATTTTTTAGGGCCGCACTTGCGGCATAAGGAGGTTCCCACACTAGGGGTTCCACCAGAGCTGCAGCTGCCAGCCTACACAACAGGCACAGCAACGTGGGATCCAAGCCGCGTCTGTGACCTACACCACAGCTCATGGCAACACCAGATCCTTAACCCACTGAGCGGGCCCAGGGATCAAACCCGCATCCTCAGGGATACTAGTCGGGTTTGTTACTGCTGAGCCACAACACAAACTCCTGGAAGGGTCCTTCAGAATCACAGAACATTAGTACTTCTCAGAGGATGTTGTCCAGCTTCCTCATTATACAAATAAATAAGCCTAGGCCAGAAAGGTCAAGTATCTTCGCCTAAGTCATATAGCTTCTTAGTGAAGGCACTAAAACTAGTACCCAAGATTCCTTATCCAAATACCCTTTTCACTCTTCCAGTCTGACTTCCTACAAAAACACTGGGAGACAAAACCAAACTCTTTGAAAAAGAGATCAGACTCGTGGTTACCAGAGGTGGGGGTGGGGTGGGGAGAAGGGGAACTGGATGTCAAAAGGTACAAACTTCCAGTTTTAAAATAAATGCTAAAGATGTAATATACAACAAAAATAGTGGTAGAAATCAGGACATTTTAAGAAGGAAAACTTATGAGTCAGGCTAGCATGATGCAAAGAGCCCATGAATTGAAAAAGGAAGAACCGAATTTTTTCTTTGCCTTTTATTTTTTTTGCCTTTTCTAGGGCTGCACCCAAGGCATATGGAGGTTCCCAGGCTAGGGGTCTAACAGGAGCTGTAGCCACTGGCCAACGCCACAGCCATAGCAACACAGGATCTGAGCCGCGTCTGCAACCTACACCACAGCTCACGGCAACGCTGGATCCTTAACCCACTGAGCAAGGCCAGGATCGAACCCGCAACCTCAGCGTTCCTAGTCGGATTCGTTAACCACTGAGCCATGACAGGAACTCCGGAAGAACCGAATTTAAGCTCTAACCATAGTTACTGTATATCCAATGCAACCCAAGACTCAGTTTCTTCATCTATTAAATGGGCTAGTTTTATTATAAGACAATTGTGGAGATAAAAGTGCTCTATAAATCATAAAACATTACACACATAAGGAGCTCTAAATTAAGGGGTCTGAATTTACGGGAGGGTAGCAAAGGACAGTTTACAAGTTGGGCTTTATTAAGCCTCTGAAATTGTGTGCAAAATGTTTTGTTTTTGTGCATTTTTTGGGGGAAGAGGATCCATAAGTTGCCTTAGATTTTTATTTCCCAGAAAAGGTTAAGAAAAGTTGCTGATGTTACTATTCAACAAGACTATCATTGATCTGAGAACTGTTCTAGTTCTACAGAAAGATGAACAAAATTTAATTCTTATGCTGGTAAGACCATTTTTAAGAAATCCATGGAGTTGCCAGATAAAATACAAGTTGCCACTTAAATTTGGATCTCAGATAAATAATACTTTTAGTATAAGTATGTCCCGTGTAACATTTATCTGAAATTCAAATTTAACTGGGAATCCTATATTTTTATTTGCTAATTCCAGCAACCCTAGAAAACCACTCTTATCAGCAGGGAAAAGGTGAAATATATTTCAGTGAGCTTGCCTTCCCCATCTTGTCATAACACTTTCCTATTGGCAGAGAGTTACATTGGGATGATAATGTGTTCAAGAAGCAAAAACAAAAGTCAGGGGCCACATTAAGGATCAGAACATTTAGGAATTCTCTTGTGGCACAGCAGATTAAGGATCTGGCATTGTCCCTGCAGCAGCTTGGGTCGCTGATGTAGCACAGGTTTTTGTCTGCGCCCTCCCACCCCCAAATAAAAGAAGGAAAAAGAAAAAAAAATTAGAGGTTTTTTGTTTTGTTTTTTTTTCCTTTTTAAGGCTGCACCTGTGGCATATGGAAGTTCCCAGGCTATCAGCTGCTGGTCATAGGCACAGCCACAGTCACAGTAATGAAGGATCCAAGCCTACATTACAGCTACATGTACAGCCAAGCGGCCTATACTACAGCTCCACAGTTCATGGCAATGCCAGATCTTTAACCCATTGAGTGAGGGCAGGTATGGAACCTGCATTCTCATGGATACTAGTCAGGTTCATTACTGCTGAGCCATGATGGGAACTCCTAGGAATCATTTTGAAACGAAGTATGTCACCTTCCTGATGCCACAGTAGGGACAGATTCAAGCTTTGAATATCTTAAAATCTATGAAATGTTGGAGACCCTTAAAGAATGCAATGATAGCATTAACGGCCTGAACCTAGCCAGAACACAGGCTGGGACTTGAACCCACAGTTTTTAAAGTAGAATTATTCACCCTGTGTCTGCACTCACCAAGGTTCAGGTTCTTCAATGTCTCCACACAGAAGGAATTCAGCAAGAGACAAAGTGACAGGCAAGAAGTAGATTTATTGAGATAGGATGCTTGTGAGAGATGCAAGTGGGCAGACACAGAAGCTCTGCCCCGAGGATTCAGTGGGCTACACTTTTATCATCCAAGGGGAGTGGGGGTCAGAAAAGACTGCCTCTTCCTTTCTGGGAGTAGTTGCTCCTCCTTGGTATTCAGTAAGGTATGTATTCAAATCAGCAGTAGGGTTGTCCTCAAACTCCTGCCCTTGGTCTGAATCTGAATGCAGGCCTCATCCCATCCCCCACCCAACGACCTGAGGCAATTCTTGTACTTGCACTTGTCAAGCAAGCCTGCCTCGTTCTGATGGCTTTTTTGAGCAATTTATTAACTTACAGTGATCTCTCAAAATCCCCTAGATTTCCCTCTCTGTCTATGATCCCTTATTAGGACTTCTACAACTACCTGTGACTATCCATCTCTATCAAAACTAGGTGAAAAACTATATGTTAAAAATGAGAAAAAATTACGATAAATTGCTGGATGTTTAGAACAGTGCCTGGTACACGGTAAGCACTCAATAGCTTAAAAAAAAAAGTTAAGAGAGAGGAATCTGGGACGATGGCAGAGTAGAAAGCACCAGAAATCTGTCTCCCCACCTAGACAGCAACTGTACTGGCGGAATCTGATGTAATTTTGGAACTCTGGGGTCTATCGAAGGCTCACAATATCCAGAGGAAAGCTGGATGGTAAACTGTGGTGAATTTCAGTCCTTTGCAGCTCTTAGCACAGTAGCAGCTAAGCAACCCCCACACCTCAGCCCCAGGCAGGCAGGCAGCTGTGCATGTGTTCCTGAAGCAGCTTGCACACAGCTTGCAGAAGCCAGAGTAGGCAAAAAGGACTCTGTCCTCCAAATGTCAGGGATCTGTGCTCCAATCACTGATTAATGCTTCTAAACACATAGATGCAGACAGAGGCTGTGGCCATTGTTCTTGCACACTCCCACCCCTACTCACAAGCTCCTCTCTGCCTTCTCCTCAGGTTAAAGTGATTTTTCAGGGGATTTAAAGGGCCAGAGCCCTCTTCCACCCTTCATTTTTCTATCTTAACTCTGTGAGCTAGATATTGAAAGACTAGGACATTCAAAAGCAACCACATATACAGGAAAAATTAGAAAGTTACCATGGCATACCCAGAGGAAGGCCCGGGCTCAGAAAAGACCTGAGAAGACCTTAAGTTTAAACCTCCAGCTACTCCTTGGCACAAATAACCTACAATAATCAAAAACCCTAAAACCGGAACTAAAAACAGTAAACCCGAGGAAGAGGGAAAATATGATTTCCAAAGTTATTACATTATTAGAGTCTAACAATTAGAATATTAGATTCAATGTACACTTTTCAAAACAAAAAACAAACCATAAGGCATACAAGAAAAAGGAAAATATGGCCCATTCAAAGAGAAAAGAAATAACAGAAATTGTCCCTGAAAAAGACCTGATGGTGAATCTACTAGACAAAGACTTTAGAACTATTGTCTTAAAGAGGCTCAATGAACTAAAGAAATATGTGAAGAAAGTCAAGAAAATAATGTATAAAATAAATAACTCATGATGTAATCTACAGCACGGTGACTATGGTCAATAATATTAGAGTGCATTTTTGAAAGTTGCCATAAGAGTAAATCTTAAAAAATTCACATCACAAGAAAAAAAAAAGTTTTTAACTTTGTATGGTGACAGATGGTAACTAGACTTATTGTGGTGATCATCGCTCAGTGTATACAAATACTGAATCATTATGTTGTCACCTAAAAATAATATAATATCATATGTCAATTATACTTTAGTAAAAAAAAAGAAAATAAACAGAAAACAATGTATGAACAAAATGGAAATACCAGCAAAGAGACAGAAACCTTAAAAGAAACCAGAAAGAAATTCGGGAGGTAAAAAATATAATAATTGTGGGACTTCTCTTGTGGTGCATCAGGTTAAGGATCCATCACTGTCACTGCAGTGGCTTGGGTCACTGCAGTGGCGCAGGTTCAGTCCCTGGCCTGTGAACTTTCACATGTTGAAGACAGGGCCAAAAAAATAATAATAACTGAAATGAAAATTCACTAGAAAGATCCAAAGACAGGTTTAGCAGGTAGAAGAAAGAATCAGCAAACTTTATGATAGGAAAGTGGAAGTTACTGAAACTAAGAAACAGAAAGAAAAAAGACTGAAGTGAACAGAGCCTAAGGGAACTGTGTGATACCATCAAGTGGACTGACATATGCATCGTGGGAGTCTTATAAGGAAGAAAAAGAGAAAAAGGGAAAGAGCATATTTGAAAAAATAATGGCTAAAAACTTCTCAAGTTTCATAAATACATGAATATAAACATCCAAGAAGCAAAATGGACTTCCTGATGAACTCAGAGAGACAAACACTAGAATACATTATAATCAAACTGGAATTTTCAAAGGGGAATTTTGAAAGTGGTGAGGAAACAACTCATCCTATATAAAAAAACACTAAATAAGATAACTAGCAGATTTCTCATCAGAAATTTTGGAGGCCAGAAGGCAGTGGGCTGATATATTCAAAGTGCTAGAATAAAAAACTGTCGAGTTCCCATTATGGCACAGTGGGTTAAGAATCTGACTAGTATCCATCAGGATGTGGGTTTGATCCCTGGCCTTGATCAGTGGGTTAAGGATCCAGAATTGCCATAAGCTGTGGTGGAGGTCACAGATGTGGCTTAGATCCATCATTGGTGTGGCTGTGGCTGTGGTCTGTAGCTGCAGCCATAGCTCCAATTCAACCCCTAGCCTGGGAAATTCCATATGTTGCAAGTGCAGCCTTGGGGGAAAAAAAAAAACTTGTCAACAAAGAATCTTATGTTTAGCAAAACTGTCCTCAAAAGGCAGGGAAAAATTAAGACATTCCAAAATAAACAAAAACTGTGGGTATTGTGTGACCACTAGACCTGTCTGCAAGAAATACTAACAGGAATTCTGCAGGTTGAAGCAAAAAGACACTAGATAATGACTCAAAGCCATATGAAGAAGTTCCCATTATGGTGTGGCAGAAACGAATCCAACTATGATCCATGAGGATGTGGGTTCAATCCGTGGCCTCGTTTAGTGGGTTAAGGATCTAGCACTGTCATGAGCTGTGGTGTAGGTCACAGATGTGGCTTAGATCCCATGTTGCTGTGGCTGTGGCATAAGCCAGCAGCTACAGCTCCAACTTGACCCCTAGCCTGGGAACCTCCACATGCAGTCCTAAAAAGACAAAAAAAAGGAAAAGAAAAAAAAACTATATGAAGAACTAGCAACTATAAAAGTTGGTAGTGTGTAACTCCACTTTTTGTTTTCTATACAATTTAAGAGACCTATAGATTAAAATATTATTAACTTATGTTTTAGACATGCAATGTATATAGGTGCAATTCTGTGATATTAACAACTGAACGAGCTAAGGACAGGGATATTAAAGGAAGAGAGGTTTTGTCTGTTACTGAAAGTAAGCTGCTATAAATTCAAATTAGCATGTTATAACGAAAGTTATAGATGTTAAATGTAATCCCCATGGTAACTACAAAGAAAATAGCTAAAGAATTTACAAAAAAAGGAAATAATAAAGAAATTTAAATATTTAATTACCAAAAAAAATCTAACTAAACACAAAAGAAGACAGAAATGTAAGAAATGAGTGTCAAAAAGCTTTAAGGCATACAGAAAACAAATAGCAAGATGATAGAATTAAATCTCTCCTTATCAGTAGTTACTTTTTTTTAATTAAAGTATAGTTGATCTACAATGTTGTGCCAATTTTTTTTTCTTTTTTGTCTTTTTGGCCTTTTATCTAGAGCCACCCCCACGGAATATGGAGGTTCCCAGGCTAGGGGTCTAACAGGCCGGCCTTCACCACAGCCACAGCAATGTGGGATCCAAGCTGCATCTGCAACCTTCACCACAGCTCACGGCAACGCCAGATCCTTAACCCACTGAGCAAGGCCAGGGATCGAACTTACAACCTCATGGTTCCTAGTCAGATTCGTTAACCACTGAGCCATGACAGGAACTCCCTGTTGTGCCAATTCATTAGTTACTTTAAATGTAAATGGATTAAATACTCCATTTACATTTAAAGTAACTAATGAATTGAGGACTTGAGTAGACATTTCTCCAAAGAAGACATATAAATAACCAATAAGCACATGAAAAGATACTCAAAATTACTTATCATTAGAGAAATACAAATCAAAACTACAGAAAGTTACCACCTCATACATATTAGAATGGCTATAACAAAAAAAAAAGTGTTCGCAAGGAAATGGAACATTTGTGCACTATTGGTGGGAATATAAAATGATATAGCTGCTGTTGAAAATGGTATGGAAGTTCCTCGAAAATTTTAAAATAGAATTACCAATTGATCTGGCAATTACACGTCTGAGAATATAGCCAAAAGAACTGAAAGCAAGGTTTTGAAGAGGTGTCTATACACCCATGTTTATATCACCATTATTCATAGTAGCTAATACCTAGGAGCAACTCAAGTTTCCATCAGCAAATGACTGGATAAACAAAATATGCTATACACATACAACGGCATATTATTCAGCCTTAAAAAGGAAGGAAATTCTGACATACATTACAGCAGGGATAAAACTTGAGGACATTTTGCTAAGTGAAATATGTCCAGCACAAAAAGACGAATATTGTATGATTCCATTTACATGCGATACCTAGACTAGTCAGAAAATAGAGTGGCAGTTACTGGGGGCCAAGAAGATGAGGGAATGGAAAGTTATACTTTTGCAAGACAAAAAGAGTTCTGGAGATTGATGGTAGTGATGGCTGCATAATAATACCACTGTATTTAATGCACTATACACTTAAAAATAGCTAAGATAGTAAATTTTAGGCTTTATCTATTTTACCATGATTTTAAAAATGGGGGAAAAACTAGAAATCAGTGTTTCCTGCCCATGATACATAAGACAAATAATATCTGAGGGGTCTAAAACTGTGCTGTTGCTTTGGATTTATGTAACTGATGAAGGATTAATGCCTTAAATACAATGGTATTTAATCTATTAAAGAATGTTTCATTTCTCATGGGGATATTCTTTAGGAATGAGTAGAGAGATGTCATGATAATCTTTATGTCATATTTTTTGAATTAAGCAAAGAAATTTGGGACAATATAAAATAACTATGGATTTTTAGAAACTATATATGTTGCACTTTTTCTCAATTTAACTTCTGCTTTACTTTTTTAAGCATTTTGGATTACAACTGCATGATAAGAATTTAAAATTTAGAAATATTGGTTTTCATATTTTATATAGCCATTTCCCTTTTTTCTTAAAATGAAGATCCACCTGTCCTTTGAAATAAACTATCCATGGTAGGTAATATCCTCATTACTGATTCCACAATTTACTGGCTACTATAATGTAATAATTGTCTAGTTGGTCTTTGCATTAGCTATATCATTATAATATAAATGACAGGAGGTTTTGTTTTTTTTTTTCTTACAGCTGCACCTGCTGCATATGGAAGTTCCCAGGCTACAGGTCAAATTGGAGCTGCAGCTGCATCTGCAACCTATGCCACAGCTTGTGGCAACACTGGATTCTTAACCCACTGGGCGAGGCCAGTGATCAGACTTGTATCTCATGGACACCACGCTGTGTTCTTAACCCACTGAGGCACAATGGGTACTCCCATGATAGGACTGTTTTTAAAGTATCTCATCTAATTTCTTTTTCATATATGCTATATAGATTTTTTAATGACTTTTTTTTTCAGTTTAACTCTGTTTTAAAAATACAAACACGTATGGGAGTTCTCTGGTGGCATGGTAGCTTAAGGATCTAGTGTTGCCACTGCAGCAGCTTGGGGCACTGCTGTGGTGTGGGTTTGATCCCTGGCCAGGGAACTTCCACATGCCGCCCGTATGGTCAAAAACATATATATATAGACACGCATGGAATAAAAGTCAGTTTTAAAATTTATTCCATATTATATGCCACAAAGCAATACTAATAAATTCCTGACAGAGTTTCTTCTGAAAGTATTTGAAAATTCATACAAATTTATGCAGAGAAAACATATGAAAGGGCACCTATCAAGATCTAGAAGTAATATTCTCTGGGTGATAGTGAAATCATAGGCAATTTTTCATCTTCTTTTTCCCTGTCCATATTTTTTTTTATTTTTCTCAAGTAAATACATTAACATGTAGAGATAACTCAAGAAAAAGAAAACTATTATATGATAAATGATCTCTGGGATATTAAACTAGACATTTGGAAATCTGAATTTTCATTTAGCATATTTTATCACCAGTAACAGACTGGAACTACAGCTCACCTTGCCATCTATTAAATGGGAATAAAGGAAATACCTTCTTCACATAGTTACTGTCAAACAAATAGTTTATTTAAAGCACCTCCCATAGTGCCTGGCACACTGTATGTGTTAATAAACTGCAGTTGTTGTTATTATTAGTATACACTAAGATTGCAAAAAATAAACTCCCTAGCTACCCTTACAGTCTTATTTAAATTTAAATATATTTTCAAATCAACAGGAGGTAATCCTTTAGAAAAGCAAGCAGAGAATTAAGCTGCTTTTTTCCTTCTTATTTTCAGATTTTCAGTTAATGAAATATTTCAAACATACGAAAATACAAAAGAAACTCACCCTGTTTCTTACTCTTCTTGGAAGTAAAATATTACAGATAAAGCTAAAGCCCTAAATGCTCCCTTCTCCTTTTCTCTTTCTCCAGAGATAATCACAATCTTAAAGCTGTATTACTTCCAGCACACATTTCTATTTTTCCTACTTATACCCATACAATCCATATTTACATCTATAATTTATGTCCATAAATAATATATATAATTGTTTATGTGTTGGGAAACTTGAAGCCTAATCAGAAATTCCTTCCACTCGGGGTGCTTTTCTTCTCCATTTCCCCATCTTAAACAATACTTTGTTTTTTTCAGTTATTTTGCCACCCTGTGGAAATCAGATCTGAGCCCCATTTGTGACCTATACTGCACCAACACCGAATGCCTAACTCACTGTGCCAGGCCAGCGATCAAACCCACATCTCAACACTGCAGAGATGCTGCAGATGCCACTGCACCACAGTGGGAACTCCAGTAAGTCGTTTTTAATAAACCTTTGCTTTATCAATATGAAACGACTCCAACTGTAAATCTTGCTTTCCACATTAATGCATGTTTAGCTTTAAGCCAAATAAAATCACAGAAAGACAAGCCAAACCTCCCTGAAAGCTCCATGAAGAATATTTTGTAATGCACATTCTAATTATGACTCTTAAAACAAATAATTTAGAAAAGTAATTACATCTTAATAAATTTTTTCATTTACTAAATTGAGTTTTACTCTAAAATATTTATGTTCTAATGTAAATGGAACAGATCTAATTAATTAAGTCAATAAGGGAATAAAGATATACCCAGAAAAAAAAATACTTTTCTAAATCTTATTCAAATTTAAAGTGCCAAATCATTATTGGAAAAGAATTTCTACTTTTCCAAATTATTAATGCTAATTCTATCTCTTCAAATATTGTTTTTCAACCTGAAAATGTAATTTATGGAGAGCTGTTACTGCAAACTATTACATGTTAGTATATATACAGGTAGAGGATTACTAACAAATTGTTATCAACTCGAATGGTGAACCCATGCTATTTCCTACTGGTTACCACTTCTTTTCCTAAATAATCACAAACCATCCACTTTAAAAGCCATTCGAGGCGCTCCCACTGTGGCTCAGCAGAAACAAACCCAACTGGTATCCATGAGGATACAGGTTTGATCCCTGGCCCCGCTTAGTGGGTTAAGAATCTGGCGTTGCCATGAGCTGTGATGTAGGCAGCAGACTCAGCTTGGATCCTGCATTACTGTGGCTGTGGCCAGCAGCTGCAGCTCTGATTCGACCCCTAGCCCTGGGAACTTCCATATGCCGCAAATGCAGACCTTAAAAAAAAAAGCCGTTGTAGGATTCTGTCCGCACTTGCTGCCAAACTCTTTTCTAGGATTGAAAGAATTGAGTACCTGATTCCATTTGAAAACCAGCAAGTAAGTCTTTAGTCTTCCAGCATTTCTGTTGTCCACGTTTCAAAGAAAATGATGCCAACAACTGAGTTATCGCATCTGTAAGGTCTTTCATTTTTAGCTATAATCTCTCTGGGCCAAGAGCTTTAAACTCAATAGAGCATACAGTATTCTCTAAGCACCATCAACCCTATCAAGAGCTTTGGCTGTCTCTTAAACATCTTATCACCTTTTCTGGTCAGAATGCCATTCTTCCTCATAGAAGCAAAATAGAATTTGAATAGATCCCCTGCCCTTTGCTTTTGCTTTTCCTTTAACGTTATGCCATCCATATCAGTGAGTCTAGTCACTACCGCTGGTATTAAAAGCAAGGAAAAGAATAAAAGAACTGGGTTTATGGAGTTCCTATTGTGGCTCAGCCGGTTAAGAAACCAACTAGTATTCATGGGGATGCAGGTTCAATCCCAGGGATGTTGTAGATGGTTCAGGTAACACGTTGGACTATTTTGTCTTTTATTGTCACTTTTCCATTGAGAGTCTATGATCAAGTGTGAAATGATGCACTTACTTAAAAGCAAATCCCTATGTATGTATGATGTACTTGTTTAAAAGCAACTTGCTTAAAAGCAACTCCCTATGGGGAGTTAGTGCTAAACAGACGAAAACAAATAGCCATTGGCATGCATTATTTGGGGGCTGCAGAAATAGCTCGTTATGTAGAAACATACTTTAGTTGTAGTAATGAAATCATACTTCAATAGAGTTGGTGTTAGCTAGACAGTGTGACAGGAAAAGGCTTCTGTCTCAGAAGATTCTCAGATTCTAGAACCATTCAAGGAATCCTGGGCATCCACTATGGGTATCTATTTTGCTTACCTTTTTTTTTTTTTTTGGTCATTTTAGGTCCACACCCGTGGCATGTGGAGGTTCCCAGGCTAGGGGTCTAACAGGAGCTGTAGCCGCCGGCCTTCACCACAGCCACAGCAATGTGGGATCCGAGCCACGTCTGCGATCTGCACCACAGCTCACGGCAACGCCGGATCCTTAACCCACTGAGCAAGGCTGGGGATCGAACCTGCAACCTCATGGCTCCTAGTCGGATTCATTTCTGCTGAGCCAGGACGGGAACTCCTGTTTTGCTTACTTCTTTTATGCTCTTTCCCGTTCTAGATCCATTTTTGGTTACCTGGAGAGTTTTTGTTTTTTTTTTTTCTTCAGGCATTACCTCATTTAATTCTTTCAATAATATCCTGAGATGGTTTTATTACCATCAGTCTTTTATAGAAGAGGAACCAATCCTGACTTTGTCTATCCATTTCAACTCTCCACCCCTTTCTGGCTACCAGGTCTCTGCTCTTAGAACCCTTCTTATAAGGTAGACCCATTGTCTAACTCTACCATTTCTTTTTTTTTCTTTTCTTTTCCTTTTTTGTCTTTTTAGGGCAGTACCTGAACCATATGGAAGTTCTCGAGCTAGAGGTGGAATCAGAGCTGCAGCTGCCAGCCTAGAGAATACAGCCTTAGAGAATACAGCCACAACAGCAGCAGATTAGAGCCTCATCTGCAGCCTACACCGCACTCACAACAATGAGGATCCTTAACCCACTGAGTGAGGCCAGGGATTGAACCCAAGTCTTCATAGATACAAATCATGTTCGTTACCACTGAGCCACAACGAGAACCCCCTAACTGTACCACTTCTTTACTCTTGGTTCCACCCTTGCACTTCGATCTACCTGGCCTGACTGACTTACCTAGGTTTTCATAGATGTAGGCTCTGCTCCATGCAGCAACTGTGCTGATCATTTCTGATGTACCATTTCTTGGGGGTAATTATCCACTCCTGACCATGTTTTAGAGCTAGGAAACTTCCCATTTAACCAATATTCCAGCCTATCCTCTCCCTCTTTGCTGCCATGATCAATTAGTCCTAGCACGTGGACTCCAACAGGCACAAAGGTATTAGCGTAAAAAAATAGTTCGGAGTCTTTTTTGGCAGGCTTTACAGCTATATTATATCATGAACACTCTTAGGTGGGGCACCCATCAAGGCTCATTTTGTCCTGTAAATTTGAATTTTTGTGATTTCTACTCTACGTCATGTATACATTGGATTTTTCTTTTCTTTAACATATTAAATGATTACCTAAAGTCTCCCTTTTGACAGGGAAACACTGAAACAATCTTTGGTGATTCATTTAAACCATTTATTTATAAAATTTTTCAGACAGTCTTTGAGATACAGCACTAGGGATTGCCCCTAAAGCTCTCAATACAAGTTTAATAAAATAGTGATTTTTCTTAGAGTACAGAGCAGGGGCAGACTAGAGCCTAAAGAAATAGTTACTGTTATAAACATGTTTGTTAAAATCTACTTGAGGAGTTCCCGTCGTGGCTCAGTGGTTAACGAATCCGACTAGTTACCATGAGGTTGCAGGTTCGATCCCTGGCCTTGCTCAGTGGGTTAAGGATCCAGCGTTGCTGTGAGCTGTGGTGTAGGTTGCAGACGCGGCTCGGATCCTGCGTGGCTGTGGCTGTGGCAAAGGCTGGCAGCTACAGCTCCTGTTAGACCCCTAGCCTGGGAACCTCCATATGCCGCGGTTGCGGCCCTAGATAAGGCAAAAAGACAAAATAAAATAAAATAAATTTACTTGAAAGTAACTAATTCATGAATCCGTCTATCTTGGCAACATCTGTAGGATTCAAGATTTCAGACCTGATGTTTTTCTTCTGCGCTCCAATATGGAGATAAATCAGGCAAAGGCATACCTGTTCTCCTAGACTCTTAAACAAATTTTTGTACAAACCAATGTCAACGGCTGCATTAAAAGCAGATGAAAAAGCGTTATTTTGGATGAGTTTAGCACCTACAAAATACTCCAGTAAATTGTGACTATTACTTTCAGTCAAATAGATGATCAAAGACAACCTCTCCTTTTGATCCTAGTTGTTCAGATTCTATTGCTTTCTTCATCAGTAGAATTCACTGGGTGTATAGATAAAACCTGCAGAAACTTCAGCAATCAACATGCAACTCTACAGCCTTTTAACTACACTGCTTTACCTTATTTTAGCACCTTATATTTCCCTGCCACTTTACACCATGACATTTCCACACTGAAATCATTATGTAAAATGAAATGTGGTAAAGGGAAGCAGTTGTCAACCTTAGAGAGATCTGAGCATTTACACACACAGATCTTCACACTGGGCAGTTCAAAAGCAAAGCCATCTATCTAGTCACAAAGGGAGAAGAGTTAAACTGAAATTATGACTATTCACTCTCTTTATTTCTTTGAAGACCAAAGTGCGTTTGATTCTTGTTCTGATACCGGCTTCCTGGACACACGTATGGAGCAGACTGATGCATCTCAGTGTCCACTTTAGCATTTAATTCTTGCTCCTACCACTTTTCCCAAAACCATGACAAGCATAAAGATAATACTGTACTTAGTAAACACAAATGACAGTGTGGGAAATACTTTTAAAAGTAGAATTTTTAATTCATTTGGTCAATATAAAAGAAATACATCTTCATTACAGAAGATTTTGAAAATGTCACAAAGGAGAAAGAAAAAAAAATTGTGTTTATAGCCCCCAACCAAAAGAGGGACACTAATAATACTTCTTTGCATTTTCTTTTGGGCTTTTATTCACGCATTTTTTTAGAAAAACAAATACTGCTGTGATCATCATATATATATATATATATATATATATATATGTAGTGTATATATGCATATATATGTATTTCTGTCCTATTTTCATTTCCAATTTTAACACAAGCAAAAATGCATTCTTTAAAAGTTATGAGCACAGCGTGTAGTAAAAACATGTGTTTCATTTGAATTGGAAGTCGAGATTATAATATCACTTTGAACATCACAATACATATTTGTTCATTCTACCATATCCTTTTGAATTAAGTTGAACATTATCTTTTTTCTAGATTTTGGAGAGTGTTGTCATTTTGGACAGTGCATATGATTGTTAGTTATTATATTTTAAGACAAATTTGAAATGTTTTAAATCTGTTAGTTTGCACTAACTTTGACATTTATATTGTGGAACAGTTTATTCAACTCATTAACATATTACCAAAGATCTCGCACTACCTTTGAAATGAAATAATTCTATTTTTTATAGTAATAATAAAATCTTCAGTGAATCAATGATTTTAAAACTCCAAATTACAAATACTTTAACTCTTCAACATTACATCTTTTTTCCTTCTACACACCCATACTGCAGTCACAGTATAAGACACATAAGGAATAGTAATCAAGAATTAAATGTTTCTCTTTAAAAACTGTCAAAAGCTTGCTACACCAGCATCTAGCAACAGGAGGAGAAATGTCTCCAGTCTACTACACTCTCCTCCAAGCCAGGTTTTAATTTGTTGAGAAGGGGGGGGAAAGCCTATAAAAATCTTGGCAAAATACAGAACTGCTAATTTAATCAATTTTAGTAGTTAAGGCAGTGATTCCAAGTGCTAACGCAATCTGTTGAAAGAACTAATTTCCAAGGTAGGGGAGATTCATTTATTTCTACTTTTTCTTGCCAGTTTCCCTATCTAAGGGTATGTGGGCAGCCATCATGCGCCCACTGAGGGCCCTCCCTCTCAAGATGTACTAGGATGAGGCTCTAACTCAATCCCTGCAGTAGCAGAGAAATATACTCACCTATTCTCTGGAGAGGGTTTTCCAGATGCCGATGAAGTAGACTTCAACTGATGTAGTAAATAGATATCTGCCTGAGAGTGCAGTAAAAACTAAAGTCATTCTGAACCCAAAGAAATAGCATGGGGCCTTTTACACATTACCAGACAGAGGAGAGAGGGGAAGAGAGAGAGAGGGAGAGCGAGGGGGAGAAAGAGAGAGAGAGAGGGAGAGGGAGAGCCAGGGGGAGAGAGAGAGGGAGAGGGAGAGCGAGGGGGAGAGAGAGAGAGAGAGAGAGAGAGAGAGAGAGAGAGAGAGAGAGAGAGAGAGAGAGAGAGAGAGAGAGAGAGAGAGAGAGAGAGAGAGAGAGAGAGAGAGAGAGAGAGAGAGAGAGCGGGAGAGGGAGAGGGAGAGAGGGAGAAAGAGAGAGAGAGAGGGGCAGGGGGTTGGGGATGTCCTACTTCTTACCTGGCACTGACATCTCCCAGCTCTCATTGCCTCTTGTTATTAAATTTCTTTCATAGCAGAGGAGAAGCACCACATTTTGATATATTAACAGACAGGTTTCTAATTCCTGGTAGTTTGTTTATACCCCCATTTAAAGCTATACTATGAAGCACTGATTACCTCGGGGAAAGGCTGTCATGCAGAAAACGTTTTTGAATATGACAAACTCAAACCCTGAAGCTCTCTAAGCATGGGCAATTTGGAAGATCTGTAGGTGTCACCTCTGACCCTAAATGATGTTTACTTGAACTGGAAGATGAAGAGCAAAAATGGGAAGGAAAGAAAAAAGTTTAGATACCGGTGGTTTCCTAAGAAAGAGTCTAGGGTCCTTCCCCAATTCATCTCATCTGGTATGAGGAACAGGAGTAGAGGAAACCTGTGGTGCATCCCCAGATAGAGTCCAGGAAGGTTTCTAGATACCAGAGTCCTCCTCACCCAGCATGAGGGGCACAGAGGAAATAACTGTGCCAAGGCAGGTGGGACAGAGGCAGCCTTAAAGCATCCCTTGGGCCTTAGAGTGGTGTGGGGAGAAGCAAAATGCTTTCCACACACCTGAGAATAATACAGACTTGAGGCAGGACCTTAGACACCCCATCTAGGTTTTGCAGTCTAGGAATGGTGAGGGAACATAGATGTAGGGAAAGAGAGTGTATCCAGAGAGGCTTTGCAGTCAGGAGAGACAATGGAACAGCCATCTGGGCCAAAGACAGAGGAATCAAACAGGATGTGGTACATTTCTGAAGATGCCAGTATAGACTGATGAACACGGACAAGAATAAGATACTACCCATTCCTATGTTATGTTAAGTCCCTGAATCTTAGGAAGGGAACAGTGGGAACTTCAAGTTGAGTAGGATTTAGTGTCTCTCACTTGGCAGAATGATACTAAAGAAAGAGAGAAATTAAGTTGTAGAAAAATGAAAAAAGGTACATTTCTTGAAAAACTGATTCATATTATGAGATTTATGCCAGTTACATGCATCCTACAGAATTTCCAATAAATATACACCATGAACCAAATGCTTTTTTAAAAAACATCACCTGCATTAGACTTTGAATAAGAGCTGGACATCATGTAGGAGTATAAGAAAAGAACATCATTGTTGTGCTCTGATCAGTATTATGTTCAGATTGGAATCACAGCTTTACCATATTTGTCTGGGAAGGGGGTAACTATTTTCCTTAGTTTGTTCAAGAATTGATTGATTTATCAGGGTTCTAGAAATAACCGAAGGATTATCCTGTACTGCCTGCTTACACTAACTGCTAACTTGGTGGACTGACAGAGCACTGTAATCATTTCTTAATTCTTGTGGTGAAGTAATACAAATGCCACTACTAGTGTCTTCTTCTCATCAACTTTCCTATCTCTGCTATGCCATGATGACCTTGGATGAAGTCAGTGGGTGGGGACAAGGGTTGTCAGAAATCATAGATTAGACAAACCATAGGAGACCCCAGAAGAGCATTTATTTCAGTTCTTGCTTCCAAGCAGCTCTGCAGCTAAATCACTCAGGAAGAATGATTATCTATTTTTTGTTGTTGTTTTCTTTTTTTTTCCTTTTTTACCATCCTGCAGAATATGGAGTTTCCTGAACAAAGATCAGATCCAAGCCACAGTTGTGACCTACATCACAGCTGCAGCAACGCTGGATCCTTTAACCTACTGTGCTGGGCTGGGGATCAAACCTGCGTCCTGGTGCTGCAGAGACACCGCTGATCCCATTGCACCACGGCAGGAACTTCTGTCTATTCTATTTTTAAAGATCCCCAAGAAGGCAATCTCTAATAACCTGTTTCAATACATAATCTATATTTCGAGAAGGTTCTTCCTTTTAGCAAACCTAGACCTAAATCCATCTCCTTTTGTTCTGTTCTTAGCAAATTGTGATAAAAATGTATTACACAGTTTTGTTTTAAAATGCTGTTTGGGGCTTAAATATTGGATTGTGGCTTAAAGGTAGCATTTATTCTGTTAGACATGTTGACCTTTATAGGAAAAAAAGCTTCTGGCTTAAATGAAGATTCTATAAATTGCTTTATCAGAGGCAAATTACTGATTGCCCAAGTGGTGACACTATGCTGAATGAGAAACTAATAGTTGGGGTAGGCAGACTTTTTGCTGAAGTCCTCTCTTTTTCTCAGAGACTGCTTGTGTGGTGACACTCTTACAGGACGAGAAAGAGGAAGAAAGGAAGAAACAAGAAGCGGAACCTGAGGCAGAACCCCTTATTACTTGGCCCAGCCCCCAAATAGGGTCATTTGATGGGCAGTGACTATGACAGGACAAGCCAGAGTAAAGCTTTTGGTGGTAAAATATCCTCAAGTCCAGAAGTTTCTACAGGCATCTTGAGAAGGACATTAATCCGAGACAAGGATTTAAGATGAATTAGAAAATACAATTCCACTCAAGACTAGTAAGAAAACCAGCAAAAGATTGTTAAGTGGTGAATAAAGGGTAAAGGTTAGTGAGAAATGCAGTAAAATGTACTCAGGTACTTAAGGGTTTCGTTTTGTCAATATTTCTAATTATATGAGCAATACTGAAATACACACTTTCTGCAAAAAAGCAAGCATTAGAATTATGGCTCAAATCTCCTTTGACCAATACTCACCCAATCCTACTAATTTCCCTAGAGAACCAGTCATTCCTCTGTGTTTGGGATATGACTCTGCTTTTCTGGCCAGTGCGACTCTTTCATCCCGGGGCAAGGGCAGATGATGAAGCAGATGGTATTTCCTCTATTCTCAAACACTCAAAGGTTCAAAAGAGAACCATTGAGAGTTTCTCAGTCTGAATCATGATGCAGTTAGGAGAAAGAACCTACGATTTTGGCACATAGGCTTTCATTTTTTCAATTTACGCTATCATTGCCAATTTGTTTCTTTTTGTATATCTGTACAAACTTTTTCTTAATATCTTTGGGTATTTTCCAAAAGAGTTGAGAGAAAAAAAACTAAAAATACAGTTGCTAATTGATCCAGCAATCCCACTCCTGGGCATATATATGGACAAACTATAATTTAAAAAATACATGCACTCCTATGTTCACAGAAGCACTACTCGCAATAGCCAAGACATGGAAACAACCTAAATATCCACCAACAGATGAACGGATTAAGAAGATGTGATACAAAGTATACAATGGAATACTACTCAGCCATAAAAACAATGAAATAATGCCATTTGCAGCAACATGGATGGAACTAGACTATCACACTAAGTGAAGTAAGTCAGAAAGACAAACACTGTATGATATCACTTATATGTGGAATCTAAAATATGGCACAAATGAACCTATCTACAAAACAGAAGCAGAATCACAGACATAGAGAACAGACTTGTATTTGCCAAGGGGAGCGGGGAGGGAGTGGGATGGACTGGGAGTTTAGGGTTAGTAAATGCACACTATTACATTTAGAATGGATAAGTAATTAGGTCCTACTGTATAGCACAGGGAACTCTATCCAATCTTGCTTTTTTGCTTTTTCTAGGCACGCACCCATGGCATATAGAGGTTCCCAGGCTAGGGGTCTAATCGGAGCTGTAGCCACCGACCTATGCCACAGCCACAGCAACGCTGGATCCGAGCCGTGTCTGCAGCCTACACCACAGCTCACGGCAATGCCGGATCCTTAACCCACTGAGCAAGGCCAGGGATCGAACCTGCAACCTCACTGAGCCACGACAGGAACTCCCAGAAGAAACAGTTTTAACAGACTAATTACTAGACGTGAAATAGAATCTATAATTTTAAACACTCATTGCAAACAAAAGTCCAAGGTCACACAGCTTCACTGAGAAATTCTATTGAACAAATAAATAATAATTTATACCTATCCTGTCAAACTATTCCAGAAAACTAAAAGGGAGGGAACATTCCCAAATTCATTCTACAAGGCCAAAATCAGACAAAGATACTACTAAAAAGGAAAATTATAGGCTAATATCTAATTAATCAAAGATACTACTAAAAAGCAAAATTACAGGCTAATCAGACAAAGATACTACTAAAAAGGAAAATTACAGGTTAATATCTTTGATGAATATAGATACAAAAATCCTCAACAAAAACAAAATATTAGCTAACCAAATCCAACACCAAAAAAAAAAGAGGATCACACAGCATTATCAATTCCAGGGTGACAAGGATGGTTCAACATTTGCAAGTCAACCACTGTGATACACCACATTAACAAAAGGAAAAATTAAAATCACTGTCATCTCAAAAGATACAGAAAGAGCATTTGACAAAATTCAGCATCTATTCGTGATAAAAACTCTCATCAGAGCATGTATAGAGGAAATATATTCCAACATAATAAAGACCATTTATGACAAAATCATAATCAACAGCATGCTCAATGGTGAAAAGCTGAAAGCTTTCCTTCTAAAATCAGGAACAAGATAAAGATGCCCACTCTCACCACTTCTATTTAACACATTATTGGAAGTCGCAGCCAAAGCAATCAAACAAGAAAAAGAAATAAAGGACATCCAGATTGCAAGGGAAGAAGTAAAACTGTCCCTATTTGCAGGGAGTGATATTTATAGAGAACTCTAAAGACTCCACACAAAAACTATTAGAACTAATAAATTAATTCCACAAGGTTGCAGGATACAAGATTAATCTACAGAAATCTGTTCCATTTCTATACAGCAATAATGAAATATCAGAAAGAGAAAGTAAAAAAAAATCCTTTTAAAAATCACATCAAAACACACATACATACACACACAAACTGAGGAATAAACTTAACCAGGAGGTAAAGACCTATAAGCTGAAAACAATAAAAAAAAAATTGATGAAGGAAATTGAAGATGATTCTAAAAATTGTAAAGATGTCCTCTGCTCTTAGATTCAAAGAATTAATATTGTTAAAACGTCCATACTAGTCAAGGCAATCTACAGATTTAGTGCAATCCCAATCAAAATATCCAAGACATTTTTCACAGAATAAATAATCCTAAAATTCATAAAGAACCATAAAAGAGCCAGAATTGCCAAAGCAATGTTGAGAAAAAAGGATCCAAGCTGGTGATATCCAAAATATGTAAATAGCTCATACAACTCAGTATCAAAAAAACAAACAACCCAATCAAAAAAATGGGCAGGAAATCTAAATAGACATTTTTTCCAGAGAAGACATACAGTTGGCTAACAGACATGTGAAAAGATGCTCAACATCACTAATTATCAGAAAAATGAAAATCAAAACAACAGTGAGATATTACCTCACACCTGTCATAACGGCTGTCTCAAAAGGTCTACAAATAACAAATGTTGGAGAGGATGTGGAGCAGAGGGAACCCTCATACACTGTTGTTGAAAATGTAAATTGCTGTAACCACTATGGAAAACAATATGGAAGTTCCTCAAAAAAATAAATATATAACTACCATATGATCCAGCAATCCCACTCCAGGGCATATATCCAGAAAAAATAAAAGCACTAATTTGAAAAGATACATGCACCCCAATGTTGATAGCAGCACTATTTACAACAGCCAGGAAATGGAAATAACCCAAATAGTCATCAACAGATGATTGGCTCAAGAAGATATGTATACACACACACACACACACACACACACACACACACACACGAGTATTACTCAGTCACAAAAAAGAATGAAATATCGCTGTTAGCAGCAACATAGATAGACCTAGAGAATATTATACTTAGTGAAATTAGGCAAATACTGTATGATATCACTTACACGAAGGTTCTAAGAAATAATACAAATGAATCTACATACAAAACAGAAACAGAGTCATAGACATAGAAAACCAACTTGTGTTTACCAAAGGAGGGAAGAGAGGAAGAGAGGGATAAATTAGGAGTATGGGATTAATGGGTACATACTACTATATAAAAAAGTGATAAACAACAAGGATTTACTATATAGCACAGAGAGCTATATTCAATATCTTGTAATAACCTATAATGGAAAATTATCTGAAAAAAGATACATATATAACTGAGTCACTTTGCTCTACACCTGAAACTAACACAATATACTTTAAAAAAAAGACTCCTACGTACTTCCCCTGCCCATCTTGCCTTTTAAGTTTTTTGGTGGGCCCCAGCCTCTAATACCACATTGGACAGGAGACTGAACCTGCACCACAGCAGCGACCCAAGTCATTGCAGAGACAACATTGGATCCTTTACTTGCTGTGCCATGAGAGAACTCCAGGACAGTCTTAAACAATTGTCTTAAACAATTGCCACTGACTGTTTTTGACTAAAGCCCTGAGGATAGCGCTGTTTGCACAGAGTCAGTTCTGAGGCAAATCAAACAAAGAAAAGTTCTGATAACAGAACTTTCTGCAAGCCGCCAGATAGGTCAAACAGTGACTCTTATCTGGGAAGAGGTCTCTTGTGGAGTTCTTAGTGGTTGCTAGGCTTTTGTTTTTCATAGACATACAAGTTGTGAGGCTGTTGATTTTCAAGGCTACTGCAGAGCTGGAGAAGTTGGAATAGTATTAGGGCAAATTAAAACACCATAAAGTTCATCAAATTTTTACTGAATTCAGCTGTTTTTGAGTAAACTTCCCTCAGATTGTTGCAAGCCTTTTGTTAATTTCCAAAATTCTAAACAAGTTGATTTTGATAGTTATTTCCAGTGTTCTTGTTGCCTTCAAGGAAAAAGCAGATTTCTGAAGGTCTTTAGTCTGACATTCTGGACCTTAGCTTGAGTTGAGTGAGAGGTGCTAGTGTTAACAGTAGATGACACGAGAATACGGGTCATTGGCTTATGCAACTAACTTGTGCCCTCTGGCCTTTCATGTGCCCAGTTCTGGAAGTATCACTTCCATCTTAGAATGGATTGCTATTAGGTCTGCTGATCTTATGCCTTAGTGGGAGCTCTGGCCACATGGTCACTTGATCAGATGCATCGTCTCTGCCAGGAGCTAGTAACAGGCCAAGAGCTGTTTCTTGAATAGTTTACAATTCTTTGCTGCAGCTGGCATGAACCTACTCCAGAGTCCTATGTGTGTCAGTTGCGATTTTCATAATGGGGCTGGCTTAAGTTCACATGATGCATTTTCTCATTATAGATTCCTCTAACACCATAGAATATGATGGGTCACATGGACCCAGAAGAAGAACTGCTGGCACTGCAGCCTGGAACTACTGTGGAGCCCTTTCCTGCTCTGGGTTTCATGAAAAGCTGGTAGAATACTTCGTGACTTAGTAAAGTTTAAAACAATATTCCCGAATGTGTAATGCTGCCTCCAAAACCCAAAGAGATCTGCCAAGCACCACGCTTCCTTCTCAGTGGCGAGAAGTGCAAGATGGAATAATGTGACCTCTACTTTGGAGATGTTCCAATACATCTGACCACTGGTTTCCAAAAAAACTTCGCTAGTGTGACAAGTTTCTAAATCTTCGTGGATCCTTCTGAAACACATGTGTCTTATCCAGATCTCCAACAAATGCGTTTCTTGCTTATCTGGTCCAAATAACACAATGTCATCATATAGTGGATCAGTGTAATGTTCTGCAGAATGTCCAGATAGTCAAGATGCTTTCAGACTTTACTCTGACAGAGGGCAGGTGAGTTAATATAGCCCTGAGTCAAGACTCTAAAGGTATCTTTTGTCCATCCCATGTGAATGTGAATTTCTTCCAGATAGGGATGGATGAGAATGCATTTGTCAGATTAATGGTTAATACCACCTACCTGAAACCATGTCAGTTTGCTCTAACAAAAACACCACTTGTAACACAGCAACTGAAATTGTAGTTATTACTTAAATGAGTTTTCCATCTTTCTAGTTCTGCCTGGCATGTTTCTTTGTGTCGGATTGGAGAATTAAATGAGGGAACATCACCCTTGCATTTGTTAAGTCCTTAAAGGTAGCTTTCAGCTTTGATGTGTTCTCTGGATTGCAATATTGTTTTTGATTTATTTTCTCATGGATGAGCAGGAGGGAGCCACTTCAGAGGCTTCTGTTTGACCTTCCCCACTATGAGAGCACTTATCCTATGGGCAAAAGAACAAGTTGTTGGGAAAGGGAAACTGTCATGTGTTCTTCCCTTTTTTTTTTCTTTTTACAGCCACACCTGTGGCATATGGCATTTCCCAGGCTAGGGGTCAAATTGGAACCGCAGCTGCCGGCCTAAGCAGCAGCTTGTGGCAACACAGGATCCTTAACCCAGAGTGAGGCCAGGGATTGAACCTGCATCCTACAGAGATCAGTCGGATTCTTAACCCTCTGAGCCACAATGGGAACTCCTGCCATGGGTTCTTAATATCCCTGCACATTCTTGTTGGTGTGCCAAGACCTATGCCAAAGTCTCAGCTACTGTCTATTCACGAGATTTCTCAGGGTTGTGTTTGCAGCAAAAAACCCTGAGAGTCTAACATCTCCCTCCAGGACAAAGAACAGGCTTGCAGAGCACTTACTGTAGAAATGGTAGATTCTGCAAGCTCAGTGATCTCCTGTAATACAACCCACTGCATGCGGGCATCCATCTGGAGCCTCCACATTACCCCCGTGGGAACTGAGGGGCAAGGAGAACTGAGGTAAATATGCTGCTCAAGCTGCTTGCTGTGTTGTCCTTTGTTTCCAATCCAGGAGTCTCATATCCCACCAGTATCCATGAAACAGTAACAGGTTAATTTACTAGCTTATAAGGAAGGTAAAATTCCCTGACAGGAATATGGGGGACCTTGTAATTCCCAAGTATGTCCATTTCATTACACATTTGAAAACTGAAGAAATTGGATGTTTTTTTTTAAAGGCTGCACTTGTGGCATATGGAAGTTCCTGGGCTAGGGGTAAAATTGGAGCTGCAGATGCCAACATATACCACGGCCACAGCAATGTATGTTCCTGCTGCATCTGTGACCTACACTGCAACTTGCAGCAACACCGGATCCTTAACCCACTGAGTGAGGCCAGGGATTGAGCCTGCATCCTTATGGATAATGGTTGGGTTTTTAACCCACTGAGCCACAATGGGAACTCCCAGAAATTGCATGTTCTTATTAACCTTCTCCATAGCTCCGTTTGGATCACTTCCTCCTGACTCTTTGGTGCTGCTATTCATTGTGATAACTGTGCCCGACTTGCTTCTCAGGTTTAAGTGCTGCCCCCCCCCCCGGGATTCTATCAACCCCAGCGCTCTTAAGGAACCCAGTTCTGTAACAGCATTTCCTACCATTAACACTGGCTTATACATAGCAACTACACTAAGTTTCTTAACAATGTTGGTTCACCAGTAAATATTTCTTTCACTCTCTCCTTTTTATTTTTATTTTTTCGTCTTTTTAGGGCTGCACATACAGCATATGGAGGTTCCCAGGCTAGGGGTTCATTTGGAGCTGTAGCCGCCAGCCTATGCCAGAGCCACAGCAACGCGGGATCCGAGCCACATCTGTGACCTACACCACAGCTCATGGCAACGCCAGATCCTTAACCCACTGAGCGAGGCCAGGGATTGAACCCACATCCTCACAGATACTAGTCGGATTCATTTCTACTGCGCCACAGCAGGAACTTCAGGTATTAAATCTTGTATCATGGGATATTGGTCTCATCAATAAACACTGTTATCCAACTTTATTCAGTGTCCTTTGATTTAGCAACCTCAGAGTCTATTTCCCAGGGAACTCAATCTATGGCCTATATGCTCTCCTGGCTCCTAATATTACATGTTAGCTAGCTCCTACAGTTCCTTTGGTGTATTGTCCTTTTATCCCTCAGCGGTTCTAGCACTTCCCCTGTTAGATTATGTTGTGACTTGACCCTAGTTATCAGTTTTGTGGTCAGGAGAGAAAGTGAGAATAAATCCCATAGAGGGCATGAATTGTCCTACAAGACAGAACTCCGAGAATTACCTTTAAGAAAGGGGGAGTTGGCAACTCCCCCTTTAACATGGAGGAGTAGACAAATTCTGGAGGCTCAGAGGATTCAGAGGAATGTTTTGTGCTTTGACCTAGAGGATTTTGAGTTCACTGATACAAACTTCATTGATATAAACCCTCATCTCAAATCTCAGGATCCCATTTCTTCCCAGTCAGGGTTCTGACCTTCAAATAACGGACCTGACATGACATAAAATTCAATTTTCTTTGGAACGTTGCTACTCTTATAAGTCCTGGTCCTGCTCCTTAGCCTTTTCCACCCTCCAGGTGATGAGTGCCTCTTTATATACTACCAAGGAGAGCCCCTGGTTTCATTATTCACCTTATATAGGTGATTAATGACCTTCAGCCTCTCATCACCTTTCTCTAATGCATTAACATCTAGGAGAAACAGCCATCCAGTTCCCAAGTCCTTATACAATTATGTGAATTGAAACTTGCAAATGACCCTCCAATGCATCCCCTTCCACAAATCTTCTATCCCAGTTCCCCATAGGTAGAGGTTTTAACAATTATACTACAACCACTTGCCAAGAGTCAACATCTATGCCAGTGATCAGGTCTTTTTTTCAAGCCAGTTGTTGGGTGAAACAACTCCAAAATCCCATTTTAGTCTGCTACTGCTAATATCTTCCAGTACCAACTGTCATTTGGTTAATCGTCATTTCATCCACTGGAATTCTTGGGAAACAGACTCTGAGATTTACACGCAGGGAGTTAATTTGGTAGTACTACAGGGGATAGGATTGCCAGATAAAATACAAGATGACCAGTTAAGTTCAAATTTTGGACAAAGAACAAATAATATAATATTTGGGACATGCTTATATTAAACATTATTCTTGTTTATTTGAAATTTAAATTTAACTCAGTGTTCTGTATTCATATTTGCTAAATCTGGCAACTCTATATAGGGAACAACACCTATGAGAGGTGAGGAAAGCAGGCTTGTGGAGAGGGAGAAGCTGAACTATGAAGCAAGAGAGGCTTCAGCTGACTTTATACAGGGATGTATAAGGACCAGACAGACAGACAGACAGACAGACACACACACACACACACACACACACACACACACCGCCTTGAGGGCTTTCTGCCTTGAGGAAGGCAGGTAGCACTTTATTTCTTCACATCAACCAGCCATTGGATGCAGGCTGTCCCATGGCAGGGGGCATGACCTTGCATGAGGTATCTCTCGTTAGCGGAAGGCAATTCCCAGCAAGTTATACAATTGAGAGTCGTCATCTGCCAGCATCCTCAGCAGACTGGGGAACGAGTGCCTCAGACCTGAAGAAGGGATCTGGATGCAACCATTCCATCAGTATACCTACTAATCAGAATCTGCCGTTTTTTTTTTTTTTCTTTCTTTCTTTTTTAGGGCCGCACCTGCAGCATATGGAAGTTTCCAGGCTAGGGGTCAAATTGGAGCTACAGCTGCAGTCCTCACCACAGCCATGGCAACACCAGATCCAAGGCACATCTGCAACCTATGCCACAGCTTGCAGCATCATCAGATCCTTAACCCACTGAGTGAGGCCAGGGACCGAACCCACATTCTCACAGATTCTATTGTGGGGTTCTTAACTGGCTGAGCCACAATGGGAACTACCAGAACCTGCATTTTAACAAGAACTCCTGGTAATATTTATGCACTTTAAAGTTCAAGAAACAATGGTTTAAGTTCTCAAACCTCCGTATGTATTAAAGTTACCTAGAGGACTTGTTAAACTACAGTTTGCTGGGCTCCACACCTGCAATTTCTGAGTCTGGCCATCTAATGCGGAACCTGAGAACTGGCATTTTTAACAAGTTCCCAGATGGTATTGAGCTGCTGCTGATTTACAGCTGACACTGAAGAACTACTGGTTTAAAAAATACAGACATCTATTATCTTATAAACCTAGACAGATGACTACTACTACTGGTTAGCTCCCCTAACACGCCATCAAGGATTCTTTCTGCTCAGTCGTCATTAGCACACTGGCGCTTTGTCTTCATACTGATCACTTTCTGGCTGCAAGATAGCTGCTATATCTCCAGTTATCACATCCATGGTCACAGCATAAGGAAAGGGAACAAGGGAGCACCAGCTGTGATCTGTTTCATGAGGAAACAAAAGTTTTTTGAAACTCCCTCTCTCTGCCAGATTTCTTTTTTTTTAATTTCATAAATCCATTTTGTTTTAATTACTTAAATTATATTTGTGATATATCCATGGAGGAGCAAACTGATATAGAGGGCAAGACAATTCAGAGTCTTTGCTAAGAATATTACAAAAACCTAGCAAGCAAAAAATACCCTTCACAACTGTCATTTACTCCTAGCAAAGGAAATGAGATAAATCCAATCCCAAGCAGATAATAACGACAGGTACTGATAATAGTAATAGGTCCTGATTTCAGTAAAGGTGCTAAAATCTACCTCTCCATTACCTATGTTTATCTGAAAAGAAACAAAAAACCCTTCATGTCTCAATGGTTTTAAAACAACAACAAGAACTGTTTCAGAACAGTTTTAGATTCACAGCAAAACAGAGATGCCCCATATACCCCCTGTCCCCAAACATTCACAGCCTCCCCCATTATCATCCTCCTCCACCAGATTGGTATATTTGTTACAAGCAATGAACCTACCTACAATGACACATTATAATCCCCCAAACACATTATAATCACCCAAAACACATTATAATCACCCAAAGTTCAGTTTACCTTAGGATTCACTCCTGGTGCTGTACATTCTTTGCGTTAGGACAAATGTAGAATGAGATGTATCCATCATTATAGGACCATACAGAGTGCTTTCATTGCCCTAAAAATCCTCTGCCTCAATGGCTTTTTAAACAACTTTATTTACTTAGGTGTTCCTGTCGTGGCTCAGAAGTTAGTGAACCCAACTAACATCCATGAGGACGTGGGTTCAATCCCTGGCTTCGTTCAGTGGGTTAAAGATCTGGCGTTGCCGTGAGCTGTGGTGTAGGTCGCAGACATAGCTCTGATCCTGAGTTGCTGTGGCTGTGGTATAGGCCGGCAGCTGTAGCTCCGATTAGACCCCTAGCCTGGGAAGCTCCATATGCCGCAGGTGTAGCCCTAAAGACAAAAAAGACTAAAACAATTTTTATTTACTCAGAATTTTTTTTGCCCTAGGATTTTTTTTTTTTCTTTCTTAAAGGGAACCAACATAAGGAAAGAACAAACAGCAAGGTCCTACTGTATAGCACAGGGTACTATATTCAGCATCCCGAGATAAATCATAATGGAAAATGTAAAAATAATATATAGATATAACTGAATCACTGTGCTGTACAGTGGAAATTAACAATATTGTAAATCAACTATACTTTAATAAAAATAAATTTAAAAAACAACAACACAAAGAAATTTCATGGGGGAAAAACAATGAAAGGGAACAAGTTCAATCTTTAAAAAAATAAAAATAATGGGAGCCATTGTTTGGAGACTTCATTTTATATCTCATTGTCTAGAAATAGGTACATGACCAGTGTATAAGCTCCTACATGAGCTTCTGAGCTCATCTTCTTCTCTCCTTTGGTCATTACACTCCAGTCGGACTGGACAACTTAATGTTTCTTAAACACATAAGGCATGTTCCCACCTCAGAGTCCTGTCATTCGCTACTCTCTCTGCCTGGAACATTCTCCCACCCTCTACAAATATTCACCTACATGGATGGCTTGATCTCTCATTTCCTTCAAATGTCATTATTCAAGTGACAGCTTCTTAATCATGCCTTCCTGACATCTCTATTTAATACTACAAGACATTGCCTCCACTGGTGGCATTCTCTGACCCCTTTCTCCTATTTTTTTTTTTTGATACCATGTGCCACCATCTGATATACTGTGTATTTGTTTATGACCTGCTTCTACATCTAGTATGTGAGCACATGACTGCAGGACTTTTTGTCTGTTTTATACACGGCTGTATCCCCAGGAACTAAAATAGTGCTGACATACGGTAGGCCCTCATTAAATTGCAAGGAAATACAAAACCCAAAAAGAGAGATTGACTGATGGATTGACTGACTGACTGATTTTAAGGAACTGACTTGTGTTACTGTGAGGGCTGCTAAGTCTGAAACCTGCAGGGCAGACTGGCAGGCTGGAAACTCAGGTAAGAGCTGACATTGCTATCTGAGTCCAAAGTCCAAATTCCACAGGGTAGGCCTTGCTTTCTAAGTTGCAAGCTTGAAAGTTGCTTCTTTGGTAAATCTGTCTTTGCTTTTAAGGTCTTCAACTGATTAAATGAGGTCTACACATTATAGAAAGTAATCTGCTTTATTCAAAAGTACTGATGGTAAATGTTAATTACATCTGAAAAACAAAACAAAACAAACCTTCACACAACATGAGACTAGTGTTTGAGCAAACAACTGGGTACCATAGCCTAGCCAATTTGACACATAAAACTAACCATGACAGCACAAAAAAAAAGAAAAATAAAGAATACTGGAAGTTACACCATTCCTTTTTTTGAGGAATGCTAGAAAAGACAGGTAAGAAATATGGAAAAATGAGGCGAATGCCATACTACAGAGTCACAAAAAATTCTGTGGAAGGGAGAGGGTTTTTTTGGGTCAGGGGGCAAGTTGGGAAGACTTTCTAAGAAAGTGGTCTTTGAGTTGAGTCTCGTAGGGTACAAGGAATTTCAACTGGAGGAAAGTACATTTCAGACTAAGGAAACACAGAGGCCTGAAAATGTCTGGCACATTTGGTAACTGGCCCTGAGTCTTCAGGAGGCCAAGCTTTGCTACCATTGCACTCATTTCCTGTATCTTCAGTTCTGTGTTAACATTATGCTACTGCCTTAATTTGTTCACTGTATTTATTTTCATGTGTGTAAGTCTTGTTTCCCCATGCTTGAGAGCAGGCAAGGATCATATGTTATACTTTTTTTATCTCATAATTCTCAACTCACAGAAAGCACTTCAAAATATGTCTAACTAAAACACGTGCCTTAAGACGGACCTGCCTGTCCACCTTAAAAGGGTCTTCTTTGCTGGTATTAATTTTCCTTTGAGAAACCACCCTTCCCCTTGCTAAGTGAATGTAGTTTAAGTGGATTTGATCCCTCTCCCAGGACCAGGAGTGGGTACATGATCCAGCATGGCCTACTTCTCTTGAGAACATCCAAAGCCTAGATGTTCAGCTTTTCCTATGACTATGAGATACCCAGTAACTTTATTTCTTGTTTAATTTGGTCAGAGAACCCTAACTAGTGCATTCCTGTCATTCAGATCAGATCATATAACGAAATACTAGTGCATACATGGTAGCAGCTAAATTTAGGTAGAGACAAAGTATCTAAGAAGAAATAAATAGTTTAACCTTAATTTATCAATTGAGGCATAGCATACAAAGTTACTCACTCATACAACATATTACTAGGCTTACATTATGCAATTGACTGCACTGCGCTAGGCACTGGGGAGATACAAATACGAAAAAAAAGTGTAGTGTTTGCCAGCAGAAGCTTGTAATCTATCCAGTATGTAAGAAAAAAGACGCTCCCAAATAATAATAATAATATTTTATTTACTACATTTTTACTTATCTATTGTATTTATTTATTATGTTTGTTTTATTATATTATTATTATTATTCTGTCTTTTTAGGGCTGCACATGCAGCATATAGAGGTTCCCAGGCTGGGGGTCGTCAGAGCTGTAACTGCTGGCCTACACCACAGCCACAGCAACGTGGGATCCCAGCCACATCTGTGACCTACACCACAGCTCACTGCAAAGCCCCTTAACCCACTTAGCAAGGCCAAGGATTGAACCTGCGTACTCATGGATGATAGATTCATTTCCACTGAGCCACAACGGGAACTCCCCCAAATATTACAATTATATTAATAATAAGGACAGGCTCTTTTACAATCCACGTTCTCTCTGTTGTAAGTAGCAGCAACCAATTCACACTGACTTCAGCAATAAAGGGGATTTACTGGTTCATGTGACTAGGAAGAATGCAGTAGATTGAGGGACTCAAACCAAATTATCGGGTTTCTCTCTCTTGCACATACACATACACACCAAGGCACCTCTTAATACCATGTCAGTGTTTTTGACCCAGAGAAAAGAAAATTTCTCTTTCCTCAACTCTATAAATGTAGATCTCAGAGCAAGACTCTGATTGGGCTGCTTTGGTCATATGTCCCATCTCCCACCAGTCATCAAGGCCAAGGTATTAGGGTGTTATGATCCGCAATGCTGAGTATATGCTACCCCTTTTCCAGCGCAATGAGTTACTGTGACTGTTATCCACATCAAAATTATATAGTTGGAGTGCAGGGGAAAAGAGGTGGGAGTAGATCACCTCTACTAAAGATAGACAGACAAAACAAATGTCCCTTTCAAGTGGCAGGAAAGCGAATTAGAGCACTTAAGGAGTTAAAAGCAGGGAGAGAGAGTTGACTTGTAGCGTGGTCAGTGCAGGATTCCTGAAAGAGCGACCTTTGACCTGAGCATTTAAAAATATGAGTTATGAGGTGGAGGTGGTAAGGAGGTTTAGGTGAAGGAAGGATCATGAAAAAAGGCATTGCGAGAAAGCACAGGGCTGGTTTGGAGTGTGTTTCCATTTGGTGGATTCCAGACAGTTCACACGGGAACTGTAGGAAATAAGTATAGTGGGATTCAACTCTTGAGTCTAAACAGGGCTCAGTGCAGGAGTCTCAGGAGAGTCTCAGGAGTTGGGACCTGCCAGGTATCTGTTTATATGAGAGAATGAGCTGTCTCTCGGGAAAAAATTAAACCACCTATGCCTAATAACTATACCATGAAGAGATGAGGGGTTGGGAATGGTTGAATTTTCTATAACAGATTTTTTTTTTTGGTCTTTCTGCCTTATCTAGGGCTGCACCCGCGTCATATGGAGGTTCCCAGGCTAGGGGTCTAATCGGAGCCACAGCTGCTGGCCTACACCACAGCCACAGCAACGCGGGATCCGAGCCGCATCTGCAACCTACACCACAGCTCACGGCAACGCCGGATCCTTAACCCACTGATCAAGGCCAGGGATGGAACCCACAACCTCATGGTTCCTAGTCGGATTTGTTAACCACTGAGCCACGACAGGAACTCCTATAACTGCTTATTTCTAATTGGATTTTGTTAATTGAAAAAAGAAGACATGGAAGGAGGAGGGGGGAGGGAAGGGGGACAAGGGAGAAGGAAGAGGAGGAGGGGGGGAAGAAGAAATATATTCTAATAGTACAAGACACATTCGATGAAAAATCATTCTCCCTCCCATCCCAGTCCCCTACTATGGGAGGGAGTGATTCTGAGTTCATCCTCCTGGCCACTAGTCACATCTTCCAGTCCAGTCTAAGGATCTACATTTAGGGGCCAGGAAGAAAGAGGGGGTCCAAAGTTAAAAGTGGACGATCTATGCTCACTAAAATCTCTGAAAGAATCTGGGGAGACAAGATGGTCTTAGGGTGAGTCTGGGTATCACAGCATAGCTCAAAGGATGAGAATGTATCCTGCCTACCTACGTAAGGACCCCACAGGGCAATGCCACTAGGAAAGCTTCAGAGTGAAGCTCTGAAACATCAAAAGTTCCTGTTCACCAGTGGCTTGAATGGTGCAGGTCTAGGCTTGAGGCTCTGATGACTTCTTCCTTTTTTTTCTTTCCTTTTTTTTTTTTTGGCTAAACCTGTGGCATGTGGAAGTTCCCAGGGCAGGGATCAAACTCATGTTATAACAGTAGCCCGAGCCACTACAGTGACAACTCCAGATCCTTAACCCATCGCACCAGAGAGGAATTTCAAGAACCAGTAACTTCTAAGCAGGGAGAATAGCACCATGAGTGGAAACAAGAGAAGACAGCTCGGGAGTGTGGCATCTGCAGTTTTCATTCTGCATTAGTGCATGGTGAAATCAGAAAGCATCTTCTTAGTATGGAGGGTAAGAGTTTGGCTTTTTGAGTTGGTCTTACTGAGCTTTATCCTTGGGTTTGCCACTTACTAGTTCCTACTGTCATCTACTACACAACAGGCTGAGCATTTGTTCAGATGACATGTGAATACTGTGACCCAGTGTCTTGCTCACAGTAATATATACAGTCACTTTTTTTCCTTTTTTCCTTTTTTAAAAAGTTGAAGTATAATTGACAGATAAAACTGTATTAGTTTCAGGTGCACAACAGAATAAATTGAAATTTGTATACATTGTGAAATGATTAATCTTTAGAGTTATTAGTCTTATTAAGGGAATCATCAGGATGTGGAGACCTCAGTAGGCAACCCTAGTGAAAAAAAAAATAGAGCCAAAGAAAAGGGAAACAAGCTGAAGAAACAACAGGAGCTTTGCATCAGTGAGGATGGGGCTGAGCTAGGAGAATGTTGTTTATTTTTGTGAGGGTGAGTCTGTTGCTTTAGTTCCCAGGCCTCTGAGTCCTCAGGAGACATACGTTATTAGGCCAGACACAAAGTGAGGCTAGAATTCACAGTGGGTTTTGAATGCTTAGCTGAAAAGCATGGCTTCCATTCAAGAGGTTATAAAGAACAACTGAAAAGGACTATGTTAAGATTAATTTGTGTTCTGTACCAAAACAAAAAAAGTCTGAAACGGGGAAGCTCTTAGAAAGATAGACCAAGTAAAAGACTATTACCAGGTCCTCCGATTAGACCCCTAGCCTGGGAACCTCCACATGCCGCAGGTGCGGCCCTAAAATGACAAAAAGGCAAAAGAAGAAAAAAAAAAAAGAGAGAGATTATTACCATAGACTATGGAAGAAGGTATAAGGAGCTGAAATAGGGTGGTATCATTGAGATGGAAGTGAAAGGGCAGATGTGAAAGAAATACTTGGCGACAGAACTATCTCAGGATATATAAAGCATCTGCTTGCCCAAGTCTTCAATGTGTTCAAGTCCAAATCCCAGAGTTTTGGAAACTATGCAAACCAGCACCTTGCCATATGGAACTCAACAACCTACTGGTTTTAAAAAAATTTTGGCATATGTTGTTTTAAATAATTAAATTTTTCCCAGACCAAACTTTTAATTATTTTATTGAACAATACATTAAATGATGATTCTCTATATCAGAGATCTTCACTGATTTTCCTCTTCCCAGAGCATTTTATTGTAGATTTTAAACTATTATCTGCTGACCCGTTGTCAATCAAATAAGTTATTAATAAACCTTATAGTAAATGGCAAATATGATATTTAATGAAACATCATTAATTCAGTACTGTTACTAACAAATGTCCATTTCTAACATCAGTGGTTTATTCCCTTTCATTTTGACTTAAAATATTTATTCTCTATACTAAGGGACGAAAAATGAATGAACAAATTAGGAGGAAACTAAACATGACAAATAAATTTGTTAACAAATTAAATTTTTTTTTTTTTTTGCTTTTCAGGGCTGCACCCATGGCATATGCAGGTTCCTAGGCTAGGGGTCAAATCAGAGCTACAGCTGCCAGCCTACACCACAGCCAAAGCAACGTGGGATCCCAGCCGCGTCTGTGACCTACACTATGGCTCATGGGAACACCAGATTCTTAACCCACTGAGCGAGGCCAGGGATTGAACCCACAACCTCATGGGTCCTAGTCGGATTTGCTTCTGTTGAGCCATCACGAGAACTCCTATTAACAAATTATAACCAGATCGGTAGAACTTGAGAAAAATATACTGACATTCATGACTTAATTATTGCTACTACTTGCCCCTGTCTGCCTGGAATTCAGAATTTTGATACTACATTCAAAGCCAAGAATTAGAAAAATTTAAAAATGATAGTAAAAATGTGCAAATCTATGGCTATAATTTGTTCAGTTATTCAGGAGTGAAATGTTTAATATTATTATGTGATATTGTGACATATAATAGAAAATACATATTTGGTTTTTGGCCCAGCTCCAGGCACAGGGCTCCTAAAATCCTTGGAATTTTTAAGTGACAAGAGCTATAAAGGTCTTTTGATATTTATAACAAACCCCTTCCAACCACATCTGAGTTTATGTTAATGAGGTGACTTTTGGTAAGCTCTTAAGGATAGGGGCTTAGGCACCTAAGGTCAGGGGAACCAACCATGTGATCGGTGGGCTGCAACTTTTAGTCCCACACCCTTGAACTCTCAGGTTGGGGGAGGAGCTGGGGAGTTCAATCACCAATGGCCAATTATTTAATCAATATACCAATGTAATGAGGCCTCCGTAAAAACCCAAAACTATGATTTCAGAAACCTTCCTGGTTGGTGAACACTTGGAGATTCAGGCCGAGTGGTGTGCTCAGAGAGCACGGAGTGCTGTGCCCCTTTGCCCATACATTGTCGTAGGCATTTCTTCCATCTGGCTGTTGACAAGTTATATCTTTTTACAATAAGCAGGTAATCTAGTAAGCAAAATGTTTCTCTGAGTTCTGAGAGCTGCTCCAACAAATTAACTGAACCCGAAGAGGGGATCACTGGATCCTCTACTCCATAGTAGGTTGGAATTGATTTTGACCTGTGAACATTTATTCTTATTTTGATAACCAAACACATTTCTCAGCCACCTTGACACAGCAGACAGCAGGTGACTCACTAACCCTCCCTCATCAACACAAGCAGTCTTGCAGTACAAGGCAATTTACTTCCCACCAAGCCCTTGCTCTGAAGCAGATATTCTCTGGAGCCATAAAATAGCATCATTAATTTTTTAATTGAAAAGGGATTTTTATTAATTTGTAAAAATCAAATATTTGTTGAGCACCTGTTAAGAAGAGGTAAGCTAAAGAGCATAGTGATTTAAAGTCAGGCATCCCATCCCCACTTAAAAGTATAGAACTGTCAGAGTTCCCGTCGTGGCTCAGTGGGTAACGAATCTGACTAGGAACCACAAGGTTGTAGGTTCGATCCCTGGCCTTGCTCAATGGGTTAAGCATCCGGTGTTGCCGTGAGCTGTGGTGTAGGTCACAGACGCGGCTTGGATCTGGCATTGCTGCGGCTGTCGCGTAGGTTGGCTTCACTTCGACCCCTAGCCTGGGAACCTCCATATGCTGTGGGTACGGCCCTAGTTAAGGCAAAATAAATAAATAAATAATAAACAAATAAATAAATATATAAAAATATAAACTGTCAGTAGAGCAGAATTGGAGGCATGACAGACCTGAGTTTGAATCCTGGCTCAAACACTTCCTAGCCTTGGTCCCTTACTTAAGCCCCTCTCAAAATCAGGTTCCTCTGCTGAAAAATAAGAATACCTAACAGGGTTGGGAATTCTTTGGAGATCAAATGAGGTAAATTGTGTGAAATATTTTGTACTATTTCTGGTACAGTGTATCCAATATATATGTCAGTGTATGAGCATACTAGTTCTTTTTCTAGGCTTAATGTGGTTATTGATGATACACTGGAAAAAAAATATATAGGAGTACCCATTGTGGTTCAGTGGTAATGAACCTGGGTAGTGTCCATGAGGATGCGGATTCGATCCCTTGCCTCAATCAGTGGGTTAACAATCTGGTGTTGCTATGAGCTGTGGTGTAGGTTACAGACACAGCTCAGATCCTGCATTGCTGTGGCTGTGGTGCAGGCCGGCAACTGCAGCTCTGATTCCACCCCTAGCCTGGGAACTTCCCCATGCCTTGGATGTGGCTCCTAAAAAAAAAAAAAAAGACAAAGAATGGCAAAAAAAAAAAAGCTAACAAGTTGGTTACACACCATATTGGCATGATGTGAGAAGAGAAGCATTCTCATACATTTTTGAAGGGAATGGAAATTGATATAACTCTATGAAGCCACTACGAAATACCTAAGAAAATTACACATGTACAAATCCTTTGAACCAATATTTACTTCTAGGAATTTGTCCTATGGATTTATTTTCACCATGCAATATAAAATAGGTATACATATATTCACTGCACTATAGTTCGTAATTACAAAACATTGGGGACTGCTTAAATAAATTGTGTTACGTATATATTTTTTTAAACCAGAAATTATATAGTCATTGAGAGAAAAAGAAAAGTCTCTACCTATACAACCGTTCCTGTTATCTAATGCTGTGCAATAATCTATCCCAAAACTTGGAGACAAATCAGTAATTTATAATCTCTCATAGTTCAGCAGGTTGATTTGCTCAGCTGTACAGCTCTCTTGGAGTCTTTTAGGAGACTGCAATGAGATGGAGTCATGTGAAGACTCGACTGGGTTGCATGTCTAAGATATAACTTCCTTACTCCTGTGTCTTACATCTTAGTTGGAATAGACAGGACATTTCAGAACTAGCCAAGAATCAATCAATCAACATCTCTCTTTTTCTCTCTCTCCCTCTCTCTCTTTCTCTCTTTCTCATTTGCTATCTCTCTCTCTCTCTCCATGCAGCTTCTCCATACGACTAATTTGGTCTTCACTGTATCATGATCTCAGGGTACTTGGACTTCCGACACTGTGGCTGCACTGCCCCAGAACACATATTCTAAGAGCAAATATTCCAGCAAGGTAGAAGAAACAGAAGAAAGTCTAGGCCCGAAATTGAAACAGTGTTAATTTTACTGCATTCCCCTGAGTAAGCACTCAGAGTCACACAAATTCAAGGGAAGAAAAAAATCAATTCTACTGGAGAATAACAAATATTTTTCCAGATGCATTTTTTTCTTTCTTAACATTTTATTGGTGTATAGTTGATTTACAAGGTTGTGTTAATTTCAGGTGTAGAGCAAAGTGAATCAGTTATATATATCCTTTTTTTTTCAGATTCTTTTCCCATACAGGTCATTATAGAATATTGAGTTGCCTGTGCCATATAGTAGGTCCTTATTATCTCTTTTATATGTAGTAGTGTGTTTATGTTAGTCATCTTTAATTCACCACAACTAATATAAAACATTTCCCAGGTATATTGTTACGTGAAAAAAAAGAGGTGAAAGTCTGTGTATTTAGTATATTTATATGAAACAGGAGAATATTTTTTTAATATGTTAGCATATGGATGGATTCTACCTGCAAAGATACACATGAAACTGACAACAGCACTTGTTTTTAGGAAGGAGAGTTAGATGTCTGAGTAACAGGGATGAGGGTAGACTTTTCATTGTATACCTTTTTATATGCTTTTAATTTTATATCATACATACATTCTACCTATTAAAATTCTAAATCCTTTTTTATGGAGAGGCACATTTGGCACTCTATTTCACAACAGAAATAAATGTTGCTTACTGTAAATGGTCTGGTAATACTTCATGAAGCCAATTACAGAAATACCAGTGAGTTCCCTGGTGGTCTAGTGGTTAGGACTTGGTGCTTTCACCATTGTGGCCCTGGGTTCAATCCCTAGTCTGGGACTGGAAACTGATATCCCACATCAAGCCACTGCATACTGTGAGAAAAGAAAGAAAGAAAGAAAGAAAGGGGAGGAAGGAAGGAAGGAAGGAAGAAAGAAAGAAAAGAAAGAAAGAGAAAAAGAAAGGTACAAAGAAAGAGAGAAAGAGAGAAAGGCCATTTTGTTATTAGCTTTGCAACTTTGTGCTCTTCAATGTGAAAAACTTGTCTAAAAGAATATTCTGTCAAAATGGAAGTTCTTTTGTAGTGCAGAAGGCATTGTCACAGCTATAGTGCAGGCCACAACTGTAGCACAGGTTGGATCCCTGACCCAGGTACTTCCACACGCCATGGGCATGGCCAAAAAAAAAAAAAAGATATTCTGTCAAAACGGAGTCACTGATCGAAGAGCTATAATTACAAAACAAACATAAAATACAAACATATAACAGATCTTCAGGAAGTGACTGCAGGGCTAATTTCCACATACTTTACATTTTTAATTAACACGGCAAACAATTATTTTAAAAAATTTGGGGGAGTGCCCCTTGTGACTCGGTGGAAACGAATCTAACTAGTACCCATGAGGACACAGGTTCAATCCCTGGCCTCGCCCAGTGGGTTTAGGAGCTGGCACTGCCATGAGCTGTGGTATAGGTTGCAGACTCAGCTCGGAGCTGGCATTGCTGTGGCTGTGGCTTAGGCTGGCGGCTACAGCTTCACTTCAACCCCTAGCCTGGGGTTGCATATGGCATGGGTGTGGTCAAAAAAAAAAATTCTTGGGAGTTCCTATGATGGCTCAGTGGAAATGAATCTGATTAGCATCCATGAAGACACAGGTTCGATCCCTGGCCTCACTGACTGGGTTAAGGATCTGGTGTTGTTGTGAGTTGTGATGATGTAGGTTAAAGACTCAGCCCAGATCCTGTGTTGCTGTGACTGTGTCATAGGCACGTGGCTACAGCTCCAATTTGACCCCTGGCCTGGGAACCACCATATGCATCGGGTGTGGCTCTAAAATCAAGCAACCAATCAATCAATCAATCAATAATCTTGCTCCAGTAGGGCACATTAGTTTTCATTATAAATTGTGTAAAATGCCATGTTTCATTATTAAGTCAAATTTAAGTAAGAGGGAAGGAAGAAAATAAGGAAAAGAGGGAGGGGGGAGGAGAGGAAGAAACATTTCCCTGTCTGTGAAGTACTTTTATGAAAATGGTAGAGTTACAAAAGTAGATGCTTTATTTGGTGTGACTCTGAATAATTTCTTAATTTTTAGCAACATAAGGCTTATTTATGTTGGCATCTCAGCTAATATTACTAATTTGCAAGACATTAAAAAACAGGTATTAAGAATCATTTTCCATAAATTTTCAGGTAACTGCAATAGAACTGTAATGAGATTGAGCTGATTACAAATAATACTCATTTTCAACAACTGCATTTTGGGCTATTTTGGATAGTCTCCCTGTTGAGGAGGACATGAACACAACTTTAAAAAGCAAATTAGGAGGTTAAATTCTTTATGACTTTTTTGAAATGCAATAAAAATATTAAGATAAAACACAAGACTGCCAGAAGAGTGACATTACAGATTTGTATGTTACTACAAAAGATGCAAATAGGCAAAACAGTCCTGAGAAAGAAGAACAGAGCTGGAAGTATCACACTTTATGATTACAAACTATACTATAAAGCTACAGTGATCAAAACAGTATGGTACTGGCATAAAAATAGACACACAGACTAATGGAACAGAATCAAGAGTCTAGAAATAAACTCCTACGTATATAGTTAACTAATACTTGACAAGGCAGCCAAGAACACTCAATGGGAAAAGGATAATCTCTTCAGTAAATGGTATTGGGAAATTAATCACATGGAGAAGAATTAAAATTTGGTCCTTAGCTTACTCAGAAAAATTAACTACAAATGTATTGAAGACTCAAACTTATGACATGAAACTATATGAGTTCCCGTAATGGCTCAGTGGTTAACAAAACCGACTAGGTACCATGAGGTTGCGGGTTCGATCCCTGGCCTTGCTCAGTGGGTTAACAATCCAGCATTGCTGTGAGCTGTGGTGTAGGCTGCCAGCTACAGCTCCGATTAGACCCCTAGCCTGGGAACCTCCACATGCCACGGGTGCAGCCCTAAAAATGACAAAAGACAAAAAAAAAAAAAATGAAACTATAAAACTCTTAGAAGAAAACCTAGGGGAAAAGTTCCTTGACATTGATCTTGGCAACAATTTCTTGTTTTTATCTTGGCTATTGTGAATAATGCTGCAATGAACACAAGAGTCCAGATTTCTCTTTAGTATCCTGATATCACTTCTTTTGGATATTTACCCAGAAGTGAAATTTCTGGATCATGAATCTGGATCAAGTTACCAGGGAAATGGTAAACATGGGAGGTGATGGAGGTGTTAACTACATTACTGCAGTAATCATTTTATAATATGTAAATATATCAAATCAGCAGGCTGTACACCTTAAAATTACACAATGCTGTATGTCAATTATGTCTCAGTAAAGCTGGAAAAAAATAAAAGATCTCCAAAACTGATAATTGGTTTTGAAAGAATACTAATAACTTTTAAGTTATCATGAGTTTTATTTTATACATACCAAATAGTCCTACTATTCTTAAGAAGGACTTTGAAGACCTAAAGATAGAGTTTTGATTGTAGCTTTTATACAACATTGCCATTATTATTTATTTTTTTGTCTTTTTGCCTTTTCTAGGGCCGCACATGCGTTATATGGAGGTTTCCAGGCTAGGGGTCTAGTCGGAGCTGTAGCCACCGGCCTACATCACAGCCACAGCAACGCGGGATCTGAGCTGCATCTGCAGCCTACACCACAGCTGACAGCAATGCCGGATCCTTAACCCACCGAGCAAGGACAGTGATTGAACCCGCAACCTCATGGTTTCCAGTTGGATTCGTTAACCACTGAGCCACGACGGGAACTCCCATAGCCATTATTTTTTATGATGCTATTTCCAAAAAGAAAAGTAGAGCATACACAGTATAAGCAGCCTGTGAATCTGCTTGCAACAGAATTTGGAAGAAAAAAATGATGTGTGTGTGACTTAAAGTAAGAGTATTGTGAGAGAAACTACAATGTTTTATGGCAAAATGGATCCCCTTAAATAAGAAAATTTAAATAAGTCATAACAGCCTCTCTAATATGCCTTGATTTAGTAGAAGCAAAAAGAAGTTGAATGCAGTGGATACTTGCTGAGTTCCTGGGCTGTCTAGCATTCTCCCCTTCCCTCTTCCTATCAGCAGCTCAATCTTCCTTTGCAAGGAATTTCACGTCGTGGGTTTGTTGATGTATGAGCTATCCCTGGCACATACCTCCCCCTGCTAAGGCTCTCTACAGAAATAAAGTGCTGGGTCCTAACTCCACTTGCCTGGTGCCCCTAGGGAACAGACACATGACCTAACTCAGGCAATAAAATGTTCCCTGCCTGGATTTTGCACCTTGAATGGTGAACCAAAGTCTAGGGGCATCTGGGAGTCAGATGGTGCTGAGACTGTGTACTCTCTGCTTCCCTTGTATCTAGTCTTTTTTTTTTGGCTGTATCTATGGCTTTTGGAAGTTCCTGGGCCAGGGATTGAAACCATGCCAAGCCATAGTAGTGGCAACACCAAGTCCTTAACCACTAGGCCACCAGGGAAGCCCCAGTATCCAGCCTTTTTTCAAAGCCTTCCAGCCTTGTGTCAATTTAGTGAGCTCCCAGTGCCTACCTGTATAACTGAGATATGGATTCAGAAGCATGTAATAGAAAAAAAAATGAGGACTTAAAGTTCAAGTTTATTTCTTTTTCACATAAACGTTTGGAAAAGAAAGTTGGTAGCTGTGCAGTCATCTAGAACCCAGAATGTTTCTGTCTCCTTTACCAGCAGAAAGAAGGCATGAACTTCTTATTCATGGTCCAAAATAGGGCTCCAGCCATCACAAATATGATGTGCTAAAGAGAAAAGATATATGCCTCCAATCATTAAGGTAAGTCCAGGAGATTGCACGTGCTACTTCTGCTTATGTTCCATTGGCTAGAATTTAGTCACATGGCCAGATCTAACTGCAAGGGAGACTGAGAAATGTGGTCTTTATTCTGACAGGCAAAACTGAATAAAAAAGAAAGAACACAAATTAACTCGTGATTAGCCCACTCTCACATGCATTTTCTATAATTACTTGTTAACTTAAGTCAAAGATGGTTTCTATTACTTTCAACCAAGAATCATGTTTGATTCAATGAGTAAACCCTGAATGGAATGACTTAGGAGGCAGTGTAATGTAGCAGGCTCTAGCATCACCACGCACCCCAAAGTGAAAATTAGAAACCTGGGAATAATTCCTTATCTTTTTTTTCTTCCCTTTTTTTTCTTTTTTGGCTGCCCTGTGGCATGTGGAATTCCTGGGCCAGGGATCAGATCTAAGCCACAGTTGTGACCCAAGCTGCAGCTCTGGCAATGCTGGATCCTTAACCCACTGTGCTGGGCTGGGGATCAAACCTGTGTCCCAGTGCTGTTGTGCCAAAGCAGGAACTCCTCCTTCCAATTTAATTAACTACCCAATCCTCTTTATTTTACCTCTTTCATAATTCTCAACTCCATTCCTTCTTTTCATTCCCACATCATTGCCTTAGATTAAACCTTTGCCATTTTTCTATCTGGATTCCTCCAATTCTACTGCTCTCCTCTGGAGTGCTCTTTCTAAAATCTTAATCTGCATAATTCTTCAATTTCCCTGACTAATCTTTTGTTTTTTCTTTTTTTGGCTGCTCCATGGCATATGCAGTTTCCAGGCCAGGGATCAGATCAGAGCCACAGTTGCAATCTAAGCCACAGCTATGGCGATGCTGGATCCTTAACCCACTGGGCTGGGGATGGAACCTGTGTCCCAGCACTCCAAAGACACCACCGATCCCATTTCGCCACAGTGGGAACTCCAATCAAGTACTCTTAAGAACAAAATCCAAACTCTTGTGTATGGCACACAAGGCCCTTCACTATGGGGCACTTTCAGTCTCATCTCTAGACATTTCCCATTGTATATAAGAACCTAAGTGCTTGGTTCCTTGGCTATTTCCTCATCTCTCAGGCCTAATTTGATGAGAACCCATCCTTGCTAACAGGTAATATTCAGATAATCTAGAACTACAACTGGTTCAGTGTGACAGGGAAGGAGAATGCAGGCACCATGCAGTCCAGATAAATAAGAAACATTGTCCTGGGTTTCCCTGGTGGCCTAGGGGTTAAGGATCCAGCATTGTCACTGCTGTGGCTCAGATCACTGCTGTGGTGTGGGTTCAACCACTAATCCAGGAACTTCTACATGCCACAGGTGCCCCCCCAAAAAAAAAACAGTAATAAGACTGTCCTCTTTTTAAGGGATATTTTATGAATGGGAGATGTATCATAGTGACCAGATTGTTATTCACGCTTATTTCTATCCCCAGTGTTAAATACTATGCTAGATACTGACAACAGTTAAACGCTAGCAGAATGACAGTTTACTAGAAACGAAGAAGATGACAGTATATGGTCATATTCTCTGATCTACATACATTTCAACATTTTTCAATAATTCAACTCAGGGAGTTCCTGTTATGGCTCAGTGGGTTAAGAACCCAACATAGTGTCTGTAAGGATATGGATTCAACCCGTGGTCTGCTCAGTGGGTCAAGTATCTGGTGTTGCCAGAAGCTGCAGTGTAGGCATCAGATGTGACATAGGCCGGCAGCTGCAACTCCAATTCAGTCCCCAGCCTGGGAACTTCCATATGCAGCAGGTGTGACCATAAAAAGAAAAATAATAATATAATAACAACTCAAAGTAAGTTATCTGTATGAGCTCAAATTACTACAACCTAGTATAGTCATAAATTACAAATAAACACATGAGGATCATTTTTTTGCTTTTCAAAGCAAAAAAATGCACCATTTTTTTAAAGCACTATAAACAGATTTCGATTAAATAGGTAATGTAATGGCAAATCATCAACTCTGATAAGAAAGAAGAAAAAATAAAGTTAATATATGCAAATAATATTAATGGTGAATATGAATTATCAGGATGATGGAATAAGAATATTTAATACATATGTTTCTACAATGGAATGAATTCCTAAATGTAATATAAAATCAGATGAAGTGGGAGTAAACTAAAAGGCAAATACTTGAATTAGACATAATAAAGAAGCTTCTGATGAAAGATGATTACAGGAATGGATAACTGAGCATGTTATAGACTCTTACTGGGATAGACAATTACCTAAGATGACTTAATTATGGTTCTGCATAGAGGAATGAAGCTGAGTTGATGACTTTTACACTGGAATTTTACCGTTCTATTGGAAAAAAATATAAAACGTGCATAGTTTTAAATTTAAATTTATTATCAGGCATATAATGGAATACATCCATGTAAAGATCAGATTGTTGGTTTGTAAATGTGAAGTTTATAACCTGGGTTTTGTGAAATCTAGGTTCTAGCCAGTCTTTATAGAATATTTATAAACCTGTAATGCCCCACTCTTATTCCAATACCTACATAGCACAATATGTGTGTATGAGATATATATATATATTTGCTTTTCAGGGCCGCACCACAGCGTATGAAAGGTCCAGGCTAGGGGTCAAATTGCAGCTACAGCTGACGGCCTACACCACTGCCACAGCAATGCAGGATCCAAGCTGTGTCAGCGACCTATACCACAGCTCATGGCAATGCCAGATCCTTGACCACTGAGTGAGGCCAGGGATCGAACCCGGGACATCATGGTTACTAGTCAGATTTGTTCCCACTGCACCACAATGGGAAATCCAACTTACGGTTTCTTTTAAGCAATGATGACAGTATCTTTGTTAACACAGTGACTCTCATTTGGTCTCTCTTGTGCCCAGTTGACACCATTGAGATTGGGTTTCAAAGGGTCTTTAAGAAAAAAGGTTTTGTCTGACAAAAATGGAGACTAGACTGGAATTGCTATAATCCCTAAATAACCAAACTTAGAACAAATGGACCAAAATTATCGGAGGTAGTGAGTTTCCATCACTGCAGGGGATCAAACTCAGACTGGGTGACTGTATAAAGCATGTAGGAGAGGGGGCTATGATATTGCTAAGGTGATGTCTTCAATGCAGTCTTTTTTTTTTTTCTTTTTAGGGCCGCACCTGCAGCATATGGCAGTTCCCAGGCTAGTGGTCATATTGGAGCTGCAGCTGCTGGCCTACACCACAGCCATAGCAATGCCAGATCTGATCATGTCTGTGACCTATGCTGCAGCTTGCAGCAGTGCTGTATCTTTAACCCATCAAGTGAGGCCAGGCATCGAACTCACATCCTCATGTATACTAGTTGGGTTCTTAACACACTGAGCCACAAAAGGAACTCCAATGTGGTCTTTTAAATAGTAAAGATATTCAAACATATGCACACAAACAGAAACATAACATTCTAAGGCTTAAATAGATTGTGCTATCAATCTGACTCCAAAAATTTTTGGAAGCACACAAGTGTGAAGATGCTTTCCTTTGCAGGGTATCATTCAACTGAATTGTGATGCCAGTATGTCAAGATTATGAACCAGATTCTCACGTGTTTTTCTTTACAATTTTGTTGAGATAGTCTACTTTGTGCATTATGTTATTTTTATGTTACTAATTTTAAATTTTATGAAGCTTCCTCCCATATATTTTCCCCATGTAACCATCTAAAAAGCACATATACAACAGAGTGACCAATTTTTTGTCATTTATGTCTCTTGCTTTACCAATTTACTTATAAATTTATGGTTCATTGACTTTCACAGTTTGAAAATTAATGATAAATCAATACTTTGTATAAATTTATTATAATTTTACTGTAAATTGTTTTGCAATAGATTGACCAATGTGGTGTAAAACTCTATTGTATAAATGAAAACATTAAGCAAGTTGAGACATCAAATCAGCTAGCACCTTAATATAGCAGCTTGTGAGTGAGAAACTATATAGCATTTTTATGTAGCATATGGGAAAACTGTGCAGTGAGGGGGTAAGTATTAACTCTACAGTTGTACAGTTGTAAATCTAATATGACAGTCTCTATCTACAATCTAGCTAGATTTAATGTGCTAAGTTTCATTGCTATTCTGAATGCTGAATTATCTAATAAGATGGTGGTATTCAAGAAAGCCCATCTTCATAAAGCAAGTTTAGACCTGTTAGCATCTATATATGGAAATCATCCTAACTACTGGGTATTCCAAAATGTAGTTTTCTTTCAAATTCAGGAGTCCTTCCAAAACTGCTCTACTGTTCTGAACATGCTGTCATCTTTAAGTGGAAGAAAATATCAATATAACGTAAAGAAAAAAATTTTTAATTCTAATCATGCCATTTTCAGGACTTTTATTTTTTACGTATCTGCTCTTGACAAATAATAAACCAGAAACTGTGCAACTCACATAAGGAAAAACATGTACATAATAGACACAGTATTTTTATTTTTATTTTGTTTTTATGGCTGCACCTGCAGCATATGGGAGTTCCTAGGCTAGGGGTCGAATTAGAGCTGCAGCTGCCAGCCTATTCCACGGCCATAGCAACGCTGCAGCTTGCAGCACCAGATCTTTAACCCACTGAGTGAGGCCAGGGATCGAACCTGCATCATCATGGATGCTAGCTGGGTTTTTAACCTGCTGAGCAACAATGGGAACTCTTAGCCACAGTATTTTTAAAAGGCACAATAAATTTTCACAGGATGAAAACATCTCTATAATCCTCAATCAGATCAAGAAACACAATGTTACTAACCCCTCAGACCCACTACAGACTTACTTCTAGTCACTAGCCACCACACCCTCCAAGGTAACTACTTTTCTAACTGCTAACTGATAGATTAGTTTTTCCTGTTTTTATACTTTATATAAATGGGATAATACATTACTGATAGGGACAGAGTAGCATAAGTAAATAGTCAGTTTAGAAATCCCACTAGGGGATTAAAGACAGGGAACTTTAAGGGAGTCTGGGAGACTCTTGTAAGACAATGACCACTCAAGAAAAGAATCTAGTAACCTAACAACAACCTACACTACCTTGAAGGAAGACCAGGTGCATCCAAACACCAGACACACTCAAACCACAAGCCCCAGTCGTTAAAACACAAGAACATAGATACGGGATCTGAATCTTGTTACATGAAGTCAGGGAGTTAATAGTCCCTGAAGAGTAGCATTTCTACATGTAGGCAAGACAGAAATACAGGTAAAAGGGGGAAAAAAAACTAGGTAAAGATGACATTAGACAAAAACCTGAGATGAATTACCGTATCTTACTATATGTTACCACCCTTTTGCCAATATACATATGATTTAAACAGCACCATTACAGTCCTGGTTAAAGCATATAGGGTCAAAGGAGGAATTAATGATGGAAGCCTTGACATCCACCCAAAAATGGGGAAGAAGGTGGTTTTAGCTCCTCCCCACTTTTTCTTTGATTATAAAAATGTAGTCCTCATTGTTCTCGGAGCCGCTGCTGCTGCTGTTGCATTCCCTTGACACCCTGTTTGTACTCTCAAAAACAGGCTAATAAACTCACCCTTTACCTGCCACTTTGCCTCATGAAATCTTTCTGCAAATGAGACAAAAGAATCTGAGCTTAGGTAGGTGCTAACACCAGGTGATCAGTTTCAATTAAAAGACAGTGAGTTCAAATCCCTTCCTAAGTCAGGGATCATGGGTTCAAGCCCCAGTTTGAGTCTTGGCTGGGTTCGAGCCCACCTGAGAAGGAGCAATGTTTCATCAGTGCTTTTGTGAATAGCTTCTTCCATCCAATTTAGATTTGTGAAATGTCATCATGCTGTCATATATAGTTTGCTCCTTCTCATTGTTACATGCTATCTCATTTTTTAAATATACCAAAATTTACTTCTCCATTCTATTGTCAATGGGCATTTGGTTAGTTTCTAGATTTTGGCTGTTACAAATAATGCTGCCATGGATATTCCAGAGTACATCTTTTAGTGAATATAAGTATACATTTTTGTTGAGTATATATCAAGGTACTATCTCAATTTTACACAGGTATGGTTAAAATATCTACTCTTTATGTAATATGTACTCAATATCATGGACAATAACATACTTTTTTCTAGTCATGATGTTCGGAAGGCAGTCTATAGTCTTTCTCAGCCAAGTTCCCCCATAGAATTATCTCCCCAGACATTATCACTACAAGTAATTTGCTATATATTTTTTCAGATTTCTTTCCATCATATATGAGATCAACATCTACCTGTGTTTAAAAAACAATACAGGAGTTCCCATTATGGCTCAGCAGAAACGAATCTGACTAGCATCCATAGGGACACAGGTTCGATTCCTGGTCTCACTCGGTGGGTTAAGGATCCAGCGTTGCTGTGAGCTGTGGTGTAGGTCATAGATGCAGCTCAGATCCCCCATTGCTGTGGCCGTGGCATAGGTTGGCAATTACAGCTCTAATTCGACCCCTAGCCCGGAACCTCCATATGCCTCGGGTGTGGCCCTAAAAAGATTAATAATAGTACAAACTCCAAACCCCTTACAGAGCAACAGAGAGCTTTACTGCATCTTTGAAAATATGAATAATGTGAAAATTACTTTGCAGGTCACTGTAAAATTTCCAAAGTGTCCACTTTAGTTATTTTTCCTCCACCTCACAAAACCGCTCTCTCTCTCTGTCTCCTCCTCCAAACTCATAGCCACCTTTTCTCACAACTCCTTCCTCTTCCCGTCATTCATGTTTCCCCTTTCTCAGGTAGAGCAGTCTGTAGGCTTTTCCAGTTTTCAGTCAAACTGGTCCCATTAACAGCTAATTAGTCCCATTAATTAATCAAGTAAATCAAGGACCTTTCCTACTTAAAAAGACTGGGAGAGGAGGGGCATCAATGTAAAACACTCATAATTTAACATTCTTTCCTTATCACACATGTGTGGCTTTATCTATTATATGAAGAGTTTTTTGAGCTACTTTAATAAAAATAAAATTATTCTACTTTGTAATTTGCTTTTTTCATTTAATATATGTTAAAAATGTTTTGATGTCAGTATAATTAAATCTATATCATGTTTTATAGTCACTTAGCATTTCACTACATAAGTGTTTCATAATTTATTTAGCCACCCCGTTATTGTGGGACATTTTGTTATTTCCAATTTTTTGCTTTTTCATGTAATACTGCAATGAATATTCTTGAATAAGTACAGTAGAAGCCATCACATCTAATCCTACTGGGACCAGTAGTTGGTTGGTTAATCAATTCAAGCAAGGAATCATAAAAAGGGATACAACATGTCAAACACTTTATATTAACATAAGACACACAAATGTGTTCTTCTTCCCCAATATTTTGACAGTCGGGGTCTTTTGGGAATAATTTCACTGATTACAAATAGCTTCTCATCATGTTTCTTACATAAACCATTGCCAAAACACAAGGTTTACAATTTCCCATTTCAATTTTTTTTCCCTTTTTAGGGTTGAACCTGCGACCCAGCAGTCCCAACACTCCACTGATCCCATTGCGCCATGAAGAGAACTCCTGTAAGATAAATTCTTAAAAACGAAATGACTGGAAGGTCCCCTTATGGCACAACAGGAACAGCAGCACCTCTGTAGTTTCGATCCCTGGCCCATCACAGTGGGTTAAGGATCCGGCATTGCTGCAGCTGTGGCATAGGTCGCAACTGTGTCTCAGATCTGATACCTGGCTCAAGGAACTCCATGTGCTATGGGGTAGCCAAAGAAAAAAAAAATTAAATGCCTGGATCAGAGGGTAAATGCACTTGAAGGTTATACAATGATTGTCAAATAGCTCTCCAAAAAGGTTGTCCCAATTTAGATTCCCAAAAATATTGTGTGAAAGCTTTTATTTCTCACATATCCCCACCAATAGTGGATATTACTAACAGTTTAAATTTAACAATGTTATTCATTCATTTACTCAACAGTATTTATTAAAATTTCTATGTGTAAAAACTTATCTCAAAATGGGTCATAAAATTAAATGAGTTAAAACTATAAAATTCACAGAAAAAATGTTATAGACTAAATATTTGTATCCCTCAAAATTCGTGTTAAATTCCAACACCCAAAGCGGTGGTATTTAAAGGTGAAACTTTTGGGAAGTGACTAGGTCATGAAGGTGAAGACCTCAAGAATGGAATTAGTGCCCCAGAGCACCCCCTTTTCCCTTCTGCCATGTGAGGATACAGCAAGAGACAGGAAACAAGTCCTTACCAGATACCGTATGTGCCAGCATCTTTTTTTTTTTTTTTGGCTTTTTGCCTTTTATGTAGAGCTGCACCCGCGGCATATGGAAGTTCCCAGGCTAGGGGTCTAACAGGAGCTGTAGCCGCCGGCCTTCGCCACAGCCACAGCAACGTGGGATCCGAGCTGCATCTGCAACCTTCACCACAGCTCACGGCAACGCCGGATCCCTAACCCACTGATCAAGGCCAGGGATCGAACCCACAACCTCATGGTTCCTAGCTGGATTCATTAACCACTGAGCCACGAAGGGAACTCCTGTGCCAGCATCTTGATGGACTTCCCAGTCTCTAGAAGTGTGAGAAATAAATGTATGTTGTTTATTAGCCACCTACAAGTTTCTATTATTCCTTATGGTACTTTTGTTATAGCAGCCCAAAAAGATGAAATAAAAAATACAGGAGTAAGGAGTTCTCACTGTGGCACATTGGTTTAAGGATCTGGTGTTGTCTCTGTGGCAATGAGGGTCTGATCCCCAGCCCAATGCAGTGGGTCAAAAGCGTTGCCACAGCTGTAGCATAGGCTGCAGCTGTGGCTCAGATTGGCTTCCTGGCCCAGGAACTTCATATGCTATGGTGTGGCCATAAAAATTAAAAAAAAAAAAAAAGAGTAAATCTTTGTGCTCTTGGGTTAGGGAAAGCTTTCTTAGATATTACCCCAAAACAGCAGTGACAAAGGAAAAAAATAAATTGGAATTTATCAAAATTAAGGAGTTATCTGGTGGCCTAGTGTTTAGGACTCAGTGCTTTTACCACTGTGGCCTGGGTTCAACCCCTGGTACGGAACTGAGATCCCACATTAAGCCACTGCATGCTGCAGCTAGAACAAACAAACATAAAACAATGGTTCTCAAAATTTAAAACTTTTGTGACAACTCAGAAAAAGGGAAAAATATTTAAAAATCATTTATCTACAACGGACTTATACCTAGAATATATAATGAATACTTACAACTCAATTTTAAAAAGAGAAATTAGGAGTTCCCGTCATGGCTCAGCGGTTAACGAATCCAATTAGGAACCATGAGGTTGTGGGTTCGATCCCTGTCCAGCCACACACAGTAGGTTAAAAGATCTGGTGGCAGCTGCAGCTTGGATTCAGCCCCTGGTCCAGAAACATCTATGTGTGCAGATGCAGCCATTAAAAAAATGTGGATGCGGAGGTGGGAGTCGGGCAAAAGATCTGAATTTCTCCAAAGAAGGTATACAAATGGCCTATAACACATGAAAAGATGCTTGGTATCGCTGGTCATTGGGGAAATGTAAATCGAAGCCACAGTAAAATACCACTTCACCTTCACTAGGATGGCTGTATTATAAAAGATAATAACAAGTGTTGGACAGATGTGGGGAAAACTGGAACCCTAAAACATTGCTGGTGGGAATGTGAAATGGTATAACCATTCTGGAAAACAGTCTGGCAGTTCCTCAAAATGTTAAACACATGGTAACCATATAACCCAACAATTACACTCTGCCCACAGAGGCTGATCTAACAGACTACATCAAAAGTGTTCTCACGCTCTGGTTGAGTTTGGCCAACAGGGAGCCCAGGCAGGAGATCAGAGAGGGAAGGCATGTGGGATAAGAATATTTATTCTTTCAGCTCCCACACTGAGAGGGCAACTTGGTCCTGCTGTGCCTCTCAGTGAAAGTCACTGATCTTCCAAGGGAGCCAGCTGTACACGCTATTTTAGCTTCTACTAACTACCATAACTATTTCTCTAGCCATTTTGGGCCTAAAGATGATAACATCACAGCTGCTACCAGCTCCAGGATACTGTGGTAGTCTTGTGGTCTCCCTCTACTTGCATCTTTGTAAATTACCCCTTAGTATATAACTAACCACTTCATAAATAAATCTTCCTAAAATTATTCTGACTGTATCATCGTTTTTCTATTGAGACCTTTACTAAACCAGACAAGGCCCCTGCTATTTTAGAGTTTTCATTCCAATGATTAAAGAAGAGAAGCTAATTAATAAGGAGTGCCTATTGTGGCTCAGTAGGTTAAGAACCTGACATAGCGTCCCAGAGGATGCATATTCAATCCCTGGCCTTGCTCAGGGGGTTAAGAATACCGGCATTGCCACAAGCTGCAAGTGGCGCATCTGAGGCGGATGCGCCTCAGATCCTTGGCTGTGGTGTAAGCTGGCAGCTGCAGCTCCAATTCGACCCCTGGCCAGGGACCTTCTATATGCCACAGGTGTGGCCTTAAAAAGAAAAAATAATAAGAAGGAGAATATTCCAGGCAAAGGGAACAGAGTCCAATGGTTCAGTTCCAGGCTAGTTAGATGCTTGGCATGTTTGCTATGCAGAAAGACCAGTGTGACTAGTGTAGAATGACTCAATGGGGAGTAACAAGAAAGGAAATAAAGTGATGGGCAGGGCCAGTTTATACAGAGTCATATGCATACTATTATATTTTTATTTGTCTGATACATTTAACTAAATTTAGACAAAACATAAATAAAAACACATCTTTCAGTATTTGTAATATAATATGTCATTTGCATTCTTGATTAAAAAACCCCATGCTTTGTCTTATAGGATTATCAAGAACTTTCAAGAAAAGGCTTAAGTTCTGACTGCAAAATACAAATAAATTCAACTGATCACACTTAAAACCATGTCTCAAATTGAAATATATATACATTATTAACAAATACAAATTAGAAAATAAAATTTATGATATACTTTCTTTCCTATCATCTAGCACTTTAAAGGAATGATCTCTTTCATTCAGAACCCTGGGTTTTGTTTTCTTTCTTCCTTCCTTTCTTTTTTACTTTGCTCTATATTTATTTTTTTAATTTTTTTATTTTTTGGTCTTTGCCTTTTTTCTAGGGCTGCACTAGTGGCATATGGAGGTTCCCAGGCTAGGGGTCTAACAGGAGCTGTAGCTGCCAGCCTTCGCCACAGCCAGAGCAACGGGAGATCCGAGCCGCGTCTGCGACCTACACCACAGTTCACGGGAACGCCAGATCCTTAACCCATTGGGCGAGGCCAGGGATCGAACCCGCAACCTCATGGTTACTAGTCGGATTCGTTAGCCAATGAGCCACGATGGGAACTCCTGCTCTATATTTTTTAAATGAGTTTATTGTTTAAGGAAAAGAAACTCCTCTGAAAAAGTAGAAATGTGGAACTGGCCAAGTTGTGAGGGGTGCCAAATGAAGCAAATCCTCCTGTGACAATAGTAGTCCTGAAGTTGAAGAAAATTTGCCAATAAAACATATATTGCCATATACATACTAAATTTTAGGGATGAAAAAAATTACATTCTTTATTCTCATTATAGCTTCTTTCTAATATTTGTGGATGTTTATAAGCCTCCTCTCTGGAAAATCTGCAGGCAGCCTGGTCTCTTTATATTTATATGAAAGCAAAGAACAAACTAGGAATATATTAGAGATGGGAGAAAAACTAAGGATCTCAACCAAAGAAATCAGTTGAGCTTTAAGTATAAATAAAGAAAAATTAACACTTTGTGGAATAAAAATTCATAAAAATAAATATTCTAACAAATTGTTTCTTTTTATATCTTATAGATAAATTATATCATGTCATGGCTAAAGATTTTAAATAGAGTTACCAAAATGAGAGTAAAAATTCCCCAGCATAAATTCACTGACAAGGGATGGCTATTCAATCTTTAAAAATATGTATGCCCAGCCTGGCATAATGGGTTAAGGACCCCCAGCACTGTTGCGGGTGCAGCTTAGGGTGGAAACTGTGGCTGGGATCTGATCCCCGGCCTGGGGAAAAAAAGAAAAAAAAGGGGTTTTAATTCCCAATGTACTTACTCTAAAGAACAGGGCATGTAGACTCACAATCTCTTTGGGTCTTAATTCTTCCACCTGTAAAAGTATAGTATTGGTTTTGACTTGTTAACATTCTAATTCCTGTTAACAAGTACTTATGCACTTCAGTTTCTGACTGATTAGAGCGCCCTCATGTGTATCTTTGTTGTAATGCTTCAGATATCGGAGAAAGTATTAATCTCAGAAACAATACAATTATAATTTCTTATTTTCCCATTTATAATAGCTTCAAGTAGCACTCAGTAAATGCTAAGGAGCGTGATTAATTATACCACAGTTCATGATCATATGCCAAATTTCATTCTAAAGTAATAAAGTTGATGTTCTAGTTCAAATTTTAATGACTTAAATGGTTTCTTCCTTAAAGCTTTTAAGTTTTTCACTATAATACTACTATGCCTGAATGAAAAGATGTAGTCAATTAAGTTGTTAATTACATGTGATAGCCTGACTGTAGATTTTCAGGGGTGGATTGGCTCAATGGATCAATTCTAACTCAGGGGTTTGGGTTTTGTTTTTTCTTTTTTTCTTTTTTTTGGCCTTGCCCATGGCATCCAGTAATTCCTGGGCCAGGGATTGAACTCATGCTGCAGCTGCGACAATGCCAGATTCTTAACTCACTGAGCCACGAGGGAACTTCCTTAACTCAGTTTTTCCAAATAAAAATGTGTCTAAATCATTGCAAAGAGATTTCGTTCTACTCAAAAATACTATACTGGAAGAAGCCAAAAGAATTTCATTTTTTGGAACTGTACATAAAATCAAAAATCTCATAAATCCAATCATATTTTAAATGGCATTTATCCAAAAACAATTTATTGAGGGCTCCCACTATGTGCCAGGAATGAGATGCCAAACTAAAGCAAAAAGTACTGTTTTTTTCTCTTTCTATGAAATGACTTAGTAAAACATGTCTCACCCAAGAGAGTTGCCATAAAGATCTAATAACATAACATATGTAACCACATCTTTAAAAGAGAGAAATGTTATTAAAATGTTTGCAAGAGAAACCTTGTTCATTCCAAGGACTTATTTTAGGGGTTGCTCTGCACATGGAAAATTCTTGAATGTGAGACTCTGCAGATCTTTTTATTGATTTCTGTGGGGAGTTGGGGGGTCGCTAAACCTGCAGCATACGTAAGTTCCCTGGTTAGGGGTCAAATCAGAGCTACAGCTGCTGGCCTACGCCACAACCACAGCAACACGGGATCTGAGCAGCATCTGTGACCTACACCACAGATCACGGCAATGCTGGATCCTTAACCCCACTGGGTGAGGTGAGGGATCAAACCTGCATCCTCATGGATACTAGTCAGGTTCGTTTCCGCTGAGCCACAATGGGAATTCCATGATGACTTTTTTAATTAAATTTTTTCTTCACATTTTCAAGACAGAAGAGCAAGTGGCAAGAGAGAATTATGTCATCCAAGAAAATAAATCTAAAGTATTATTTTCCTCACCCTCTTTTTCTTAGTAACGCAAGGCACAGAGGTTCCCAGGCTAGGGGTCTAATCGGAGCTGTTGCTGCCGGCCTTTGCCAGAACCACAGCAATGCCAGATCCGAGCTGCATCTGCAACCTACACGACAGCTCATGGCAATGCCCCATCGTTAACCCACTGAGCAAGACCAAGGATCGAACCCTCCACCTCATGGTTCCTAGTAGGATTCGTTAACCGCTGAGCCACAACGGGTACTCCTAAGTCTCTCTTCTTTTCTGCCTCACACTGGGGTCTCCTCTGAAGACTGTGCCATGTTAGTTTTGGAGAAGGGAGGAAAAGTTCAAAATAACAGCTCCGAAGTGGGAGTTACTGGATTCTCATCCTTGTATGTAGCTTTCTATAGCTCCCTCAATCTGAAACACCAAAGGAAGGAGGAGGCAGGTATTCCTTGGTCTCCGGATTAATATCATAAAAATACATCAGAACCTCATCTGCATCTCCCAATACAGAATGCTCATCCTTACACTAAGGTAATGAAGACTAACTGCTGTCCCAGGGGAAAGGACAAAAGGCTACTCTGCCAAATCCAAACACATGAGGCTCATTTTCTTCATCTAAAAGTGGAAGAAAAATACTGAATTCACAGGGAACTAAAGGTTAAGCGTCTTGGTGAAATCACCTAGCACTATAAAGACGCTAAATGTTTACTCTATTGGTATAGACACAGAACAAATTGCAAAAACCAAATCTGGACCCAAATATATACTGAACTCAATATATGGTAAAATTAGCTTTCCAGATCAGTGAGAGAAAGATGACTTATTCAATAAATGTAATGAGACAACTGGTTAGACTTCTTTTTAAAAGCTGAATCATTTATGCCAAAATAAAGTCCATATGTATCAAAATTTAAAGATAAAATATGAAAGATAAAAATACTAAGGGGAACATGGATGAATATTTTTACAATATTGGAATGGAAAAGGCCTTTTCAAGCATGCATTACCAAATTCAGAAGCTCTAAGGACAAATTTTTTATAAATTTTGGCTACATAAAATTAAAACTTAGACTTTTAAAATGACATAAAAATACCACCTTAAAAAAAAGACATACCATGTTCTTGAATAGGAAGAACTAAAATCATAAGGATGTCAACTATTCCCAAATTAATATATAAGTGTAATCCAACCAGAATACATTTATTTATTATTTTTTGCCACCCATGGCATGTTGAAGTTCCCAGGCCAGGGACTGAACCTGCACCACAGCAATGACCAAAGCCACTACAAATTCTACCCGTCTATAACATAAATGTGATGCTTAGAGTATAAAAAACTGTCACGAGAAAGAAAATCAGAATCTAAGGACTGTAGAACAGCAAATGAGAAGAAACTTAAATCTTTGATGGCAGGGTAGAGCCACGCTTCAGTCCTGATCTTTTACTTCTTTTCTACATGTTATATAAGTTTGCAGAGATAGAAAGAAAAGAGTTGCTTAGAAAGGAGCAAAGAAGAGATGGAAAATGAGCTCTCATGACTTTCACATCCTTGGTACCAGGTTTTTCAGAGGTTGATCTATATTACTACTCTGTCCTCAATAATTATTTTTCTGTCTTTCAAAAAAAATCTTCTTTTACAATTAAAGTCAGTTTAAATTGGGTTTTCTTTAACATGCAACCAAATAATCCTAGCAAATATAAAGGAAGACAACTGTAGAATGACTGCAATTCAGCTTTTTTTTTCCCTTCTGTTTTCCATTTGCATTCTAGCATGATATTATACAACTTTCAAAAATTTTACTGAGGAGTTCCCATTGTGGCTCGGTGGAAACGAATCTGACTAGTATCCAGTACTAATACCAGGTTTTGAAATGGATAAACCTTGAAAACACTGGAGTTTCCGTCGTGGCTCAGTGGTTAAGGAATCCGACTAAGAACCATGAGGTTGTGGGTTTGATCCCTGGCCTTGCTCATTGGGTTAAGGATTCGGCGTTGCTGTGAGCTGTGGTGTAGGTTGCAGACGTGGCTCAGATCCCGCATTGCTGTGGCTGTGGCATAGGCTGGCGGCTACAGCTCCTGTTAGACCCCTAGCCTGGGAATCTCCATATACCGCAGGTGTGGCCCTAAATAAGGCAAAAAGACAAAAAAAAAAGAAAGGAAGAAAGAAAGAGAGAAAGAAAACGTTATGTTATGAATGAAGCTGTCAAAAATACCATATATTGTATGATTTCATTTATATGTCTAGAATAGACAAATCCATAGAGACGGAAAGTAGATTAGTGGTTGCTAGTGGCAGGGTAGATGGGGGAATGAGGAGTAACTATTAATGGGCACTGGGTTTCTTTTTGGAGTGAATTGTATGTTCTAAATTTAAAATAATGATGATTACAAAACTCCGTGACTATACTAAAACCTACTGAACTGTATACTTCAAAAGGATAAATTTTATGCTACGTGAATAAAATATCTCAATAAAGCTGTTACTTAAAAAACATACTTAGGGTTTGTTGTCTAGTACACAGAGGTGACTTTCAGATTTCTGCTGGTAGCAAGGGGGTGAAAACTGCAAGTGCAGTACGTGCTGCTAAGGAAATGCCAGCAGCTTCTAATTTTATGCTGTCCTATATTTTGCTGTGACTCTTGTAGCTTTCAATAATGCTATACTTGAGACCAAACAGAAATGTCTTTTACATTTTATTACAACAGCTAAACTGGGAAATAAACTCACCAACTGCTTTTTTAAAAAGGCAATGAGCTAAAAACAACATAGATATAAGTGTAACTTAAATAAACCTTTGCACAGTAAGATGAATGTGTTCACAAAGGAGGGAGAGTTTGGTAGTAAAAATAGTTTAAAGTGTTGCATTATTTTAAAAATCACTTTGTTTCACTTACTGTAGATGGTCAAACATCATTTTAAAACAGATGGTAAATCTGTTGGATAGTAAAAAATAAATGACATCTCGTTTCCATTTTCCTATTCCTTCCAGTTTATCTCTTTATAGTAAATCATTTTCCATTGTAGGAGGATATTAAATTTAAATCAAACTGAAAAAAAGCATGTGGCTATGTTCATAAATTCGTATTTCTTAACACAGTTGCCTCTTATAGCAATTTTATGAAGAATATTTCAAATTCATCTATTCTTTTTGGATTTGAACAAATTGAGACTTTCCTTTCTTGAACAAAAAGCTCTTTCAAGAACCTATTTAAAACTATTACATATGGAATGGATAAGAAATGGGGTCCTACTGTACATCACAGGGAACTATATCCAATCTCTTACACGATGGAAGATAGCATGGAAAAAAAAGAACACATATACACATGTATATATGTATATGTATTACTGGGTCACTTCACTGTACAGTAGAAATTGAAGGAATATTGTAAATCAACTATAATTTAAAAGGGGGGGGGGGTCCTGTCATGGCTCAGCAATAATGAAACTCACTAGTATCCATGAGGTCGTGGATTTGATCCCTGGCCTTGCTCAGTGTGTTACAGATCCAGCGTTGCCATGAGCTGTGGTGTAGGTCACAGACGTGGCTTGGTTCCTGAGTTGCTGTGGCTGTGGCCAGCAGCTGCAGCTCTGATTCGACCCCTTAGCCTGGGAACTTCCATATGCTGCAGGTGTGGCCCTAAAAAAGCAAAAATAAATAAATAAATAAGGGGAGCCTGACACTCTACTCCCTCATAAAAGCCCTGCCCACTCCCTGGTAGACTAATGCATACGCCTCCCACCATTAGCTTCACACCTGCTGCTTCTGTCTTTACGCTTTAAAATTAAATCACTCTCATCAGGTGGGTGAGAAGTTGATCTGTGAACTCAGTTCTTGCGTCTCCATTCTTTGGCCAGTGACTAAAGCTTGTACTGTGTCAGTCTCAAAAAAAAAAAATAAAAAAATAAAAACTATTAACAAAAAGAAAAATATATGTAATTACAACATGTAAACATCTAAATAAATTTTAACACTCTTTCAGAAAAGACCTGGAACTGGTAAGCATTTGAGGAATGGTATTAAGTTTATTGTAAAGTTAAATAACTAAGATATATAGTGGCTTACCATGTTCTTAGGTTAAAGAGCTTTACATGAGAGTGTGTATGTGGACGTACATGTATATATGCATATGAATGTTTATGTATGTGTATATACTCGTAACTAGGTAAATAATAAAAATTCCTTATTCCTATGTAAATAATAAAATTTCCCATTATGATGAGGAAACTAAGAAAGAGCAAGGTTAAGCAACTTGTCCAAGTTGAATCCAGGGAGTTTGCCACCACAGACCATGTTTTTGATAATGACTCTATAGTAAGAGCTCTGAGAATATTAACAAGCTGATAGATCCTTCCTATCTTCTATTCTGAACTGCGCTCTATAAAACACCAAATGCTTCCTTGGACATGTGATACATCTAAAGTTTACTGTAAAGTTATTTTATAAGAATGAAGAAGAATAATTTCTGTTTTTGAACCCTCTTTGATCTATCACAAAATTCTCCATATTTAACAAATCCAAACCATTTTTCTTTTTTTTTCTTATTCTAAATGCTTTATTTTGCTAGATATTTTTAGTTTATGTAGCAGAGATTGTTGGTGTACCTGCAATAAATATGTATTTATTAACATTTACTTGGCTCGTGCATCTAAGGGGGGTATTGTGACTAGTTCTTTCCAATCAGATACGGATGGAAATGGTGTAAAGTACCAGCAGATTTGATCCATAAGAACACTCTGGAGAATGTTCCATGACCACCCTGGGAGTCATGTGCTCCAGATCACACAGCTACAGGGTGAAAGCAGCCCTGGGTACTGACTCAGCACCTTGCAGAGATCTGTGCAGAAGGGCCATTCCACCCATCATCAGACTTGAAGTGACTGTGGAAATTCAGTTTTATTATTTTGAGCACAACGACTTTTGACAGCATACAATGTTAATTACTGTGGCAAATATAATCTGTGATAGCTTCTTTTGTGACTATATTGTGCTGCTGATACACATAGAGCGTGTTATAAGCTGAAATCCATTGTTCTTTCTAACACAGTCTGCTTCTTAGATACATACCCCTGTCACGAACTTGCTGAGTTTGGGGGAGCATAGGTCCAATATACTGTGTTTTTCCCTGTTAGGTTTACTTTTTATATTTAGCTAATCCTGTTCCAGCATTTCAAGAACTTCTTAGATTTTGTTCTTTTGAATTTTGTGTCTTCCACAAATGTCTAAGCCTTTAAACTACTCACTGATAGACACTTTATCTAATGTCATGGACCTTGGTATTTTTTTTTTTCCTTAATGGATTTTATTTCAATTATAGGTGTACATAAATCATCACAAGTCAATTTTATAGATTTTTGTATCCCAAACCCCAGTGCATCCCCCCACCCCCCAGATTGTCTTATTTGAAAAACCAAGGTTTTCCAAAGTCGTGAGTCATTGTCTGTTCTGTAAAAAGGTTCAATCTAAACCACATTACTTTAGGATCAAACGTAAATACATTTTAAAAGATGCACTGGAGGGGGGACTGGGTCTAGAGGCAGGACCAGAAAGCCACCAAGAACCCGGAAGCACAAGGATCAGAGTGGCTACCCTGGAGGTCCCCCTCTCACGTGTAACGCCACCCCAGTCACCCATTCCCCTCCTGAATAGGTATCTGAGAATGCAACAAGAGTTCCCCACCCGTGGCCAGATGGGCTTATCTACAGGGTCCCTGTGCAATAGGGAAGGATGTCTTCTATTTTTTGCTACTCTACCCACCCAATATTAGGGCAGAGGGAGAAGGTATTTTCAAGACAAAGCACAGACACCAAAAATAAAATGTGTAAAGTTGCAAAAAAAAAAAAAAAGATTGAAAATAGGATAATAAAACCATATCTTTATTTTCCAGAAAGTAAAACACTGAGTCACACGATAGAAATACATTTTATATAAGGAATATATCTACATTGATACTTTGGATTTTTATTTTTATTTTATTTTATTTGTCTTTTTCAGGGTCGCACCCTTCATATGGAGGTTTCCAGGCTAGGGGGGGAATCGTAGCTGTAGCTGCCTGCCTATGCCAAAGCCACAGCAACGCGGTGAGTGAGGCCAGGGATTGAACTGGATACTATTCCTCATGGATACTAGTCAGATTCCTTTCTGCTAAGCCACGAAGGGAACTTCTATTCTTATTAATTAATTAATTTATTTATTTATTTATTTATGTCTTTTTGGGGCTGCATCTATGGCATATGGAAGTTCCCAGGCTAGGGGTCAAATCGGAGCTGTAGCTACACCACAGCCACAGCAATGCGGGATCCAGAGTCATGTCTGTAACCTACACCACAGCTCATGACAACGTCAGATCCTTAACCCACTGAGTGAGGCCAGGGATACAAGCCGCATCCTCAGGATACTAGTCAGATTTGTTACCACTGAGCCACAATGGGAACTCTGATACTGTGGATTTTTAGCTTTAAAAAAGCAAAGGAAAACACACTTTTTAAGATTATAAAGATAATTAACTTCATGCAACTAAGTACCCTGGAACAATTCCCAAAAGACATTTTTATCCTGGGAGAGAGACAAAAATTTCCTCCCTATATACACTAGCTCTAGAACCAGACTTCTCTATGACCTTTTTTTCCTAAAACCATTCATTTAAAACATGTCTACCTTGTGCCAGCTTCAACTGAGTGATAGTTCATGCTTGGAATTCTTTGTTAAGAAGGAATCTCAGGATGAATAAAAATGAGATTGATATAAGAAGTAGCCAAGAAGGCAGACTAGGAAGAATCTGAACTTACCTCCTCTCACAGTCATACCAAAATGATAATTACTTACAGAACAACTACCTATGGTAACAACCTGAAGACTAGCAGAAAAGATTTTCCACAACCAAAGATATAAAGAAGAAAACACAGTGAGATGGGTAGGAGAGGCAGATGTGGTATAATCAGGACTCATACCTCTGGAACTGGAACTAGAAGAATTATCACAACTGTAGAGGTACTCCCTGAGAAGTGACGGGTCTGAGCCTCGCATCAAGCTCCCCAACCCAGGACTTCTGTACTGGGAAGAAGACAAGTCTCCAGAACATCCAGCTTTGAAAACCAGGAGTGGGCTATAGGAAACAGAGATTTTGCTCTTAAAGGGCACATGCAAAACCTCACGGTACAGAGGCAGTAGTCTGAAAGGAGCCTGGGTCAGATCCACTTGCTGATCTTAGTGAGTCTCCCAGAGAGACAGGAGGCAACTGGGACTCATCCTAGGGAAGAGACGTTGGGACACATTTTGGGGAGCTACTTCTACCACAATAACAGTACACTAGCAAGTGCCATTTTGGAATTCCCCTCTGCAGCCTATTAAAGCCAGGGACCCAGCCCCACTCACCAGTGGCTGGTACCAGCCCCGAAGGTCCTGGCCAGTGCAAATAGCTGCAGAGAGACTTGGACCTGCCCTCCAACAGGCCAGCACCAGTCCTGCAACTACCCATGCTGCACAGCCAACCACAGTAAGCCTACCTCACCCTCCAGAGGCCCTCAGCCATGGCACAAGGCATGGCCTCATAGCTAACTTTGGCAGAGGCCAGCACCACTTACTAGAACACTCACAGCAGTCAGCCCCACCAGAACAGGATACACACAACACACTAAGAGAGCACTGCTAGAGCATATATCTTTAGTGACCAAGGAGAGCATGCCCCTGGGCACCACAGTATATCTCTTACATAAGGCACCTCGAGCATATGGAAGTTCCCAGGCTAGGGGTTGAATCAGAGCTATAGCCTACACCACAGCCACAGCAATGCCAGATTCGAGCTGCATATGCCACCTACACCACAACTCACAGCAATGCCGGGTCCTCTGACCCAGTGAGCTAGGCCAGGGGTCAAACCTGTGTACTCATGGATACTAATTGGTTTGTTTCTGCTGTGCCACGGCAGGAAATCCCCATAAGGCTGCTTCTTAAAGATCAGGAAATATAACCAAACTACCTAACACATAGAAATGAACACAGACAACTAGGCAAAATGAAGAGACAGAAGAGTATGTTCCAAATGAAGGAACAAGATAAATACCAGGAAGAACTGAGCAAAATGAAGATAAGCGATCTGACAGAGTTAAAAGTAATGATCAAAAAGATGATCACCAAACTTGGAAAAATGGATGAACACATTGAGAATTTCAACAGAGTTATAAAATGCAAAGAACAGCAAAACAAGGCCAAAGAACACAATAACTGGAAAAAAAAAAACTACACTAGAAGGAATCAACAGTAGATTAGATGATAAAGAGAAATGATCAGGGACCTGGAAGAGAGAGCAGTGTAAATCACCCAAGCTGAACATAAAAAAGAAGAAAGAATTTTAAAAATTGAGGATAGTTTAAGAGATCTCTTATCAAATATACTAACATTTGCATTATAGGGGTCCTAGAAGGGAGAGAGAAGAGGTAGAGCACTTATTTGAAGAAATAATAGTTGAAAATATCCCTAACCTGGGAAAGGACATGGAAACAGATATCCAGGTCCAGGAAGCACAAAGAGTCCCAAACAAGATGAACTTGAGAGGTCCACACCAAGATGTAATGACATTAAAATGGCAAAAATTAAAGATAAAGAAACTTTCATATGCCACAGCTGTGGCCAAAACAAAACAACCAAAAGGCAGTCCACTAAATCGGAGAATATATTTGCAAGTGATATATCCACTATGGGGTTAATGCCTAAAACATACAAAGAGCTCATACAACTAAAGATTAAAAAAAAAAAAAATTCTGATTAAAAAAATGCACAGAGGTCCCCGAGAATAGACATTTTTTCCAAAGAAGACATGTAGATGGCCAAAGACACATGAAAAGATGCTCGGCATCACTAATTATCAGGGAAATGCAAATTAAAATCACGAGACACCTCTTCATACCTGTCAGAATGGCTATGAACAAAAAGACAACAAATAACAAATGTCGCTGAGGACATGGAGAAAAGGAACCCTCCCACACTGCTGATATAGCAAACAGTATGGTGAGTCCTCAAAAAATTAAAAATAGAACTGCCATATGATCAAGAAATTTCACTTCTGGCTATTTAGCTGAGGAAAACAAAAACATTAATTAGAAAAGATGTATGCACACTCATGTTCACTGCAACATTATTTATAATAGCTAAGATATAGAAACAACCAAAGTGTCCACCGATAGATAAATGGATAAAGAAGATATTGTACTACTATATTCAGTCTCTTGGGATAGAACATGATGGAAGACAGTATGAGAAAAAGAAAAGTCATATATATATATGACTGGGTCACTATGCTATATAGCAAAAATTGGCAAAACACTGTTAATCAAATATACTTTAATTAAAAAAAAAAAAGGAATTCACGTCGTGCCTCAGCAGTAACCAACCCAACTAGTATCCATGAGGACATAGGTTCAATCCCTGGCCTCGCTCAGTGGGTTAATGATCCAGCATTGTCATAAGGTGACACGGTTGGGATCCCGAGTTGCTATAGCTGTGACGTGGCTGGCAGCTGCAGCTCCGATTTGACCTCTAGCCTGAGAACTTCATTATGGCACAGGTGCAGCCCTAAAAAGACAAAAAAAAAAAAAAGATATGGAACTGATATGCAATGGTATGCTACTCAGCCATAAAAAAGAATGATATTTTTGCCATTTGTGATAACGTGGATAAATCTGGAGAGCATTATGCTAAGTAAAATACATCAGACATGCAAGAACAAATACTGTCTGATCTGAATTACTGACATATATGCAGGCGCTAAAAAAAACAAAACAAACAAATGAGACGAAATTGGACTCACAGATACAGAGAACAACCAGGTGGCTGAAGGGGCAGAAGAAAGGGGTAGGCGAATAGGTGTAGGGGACTAAGAGGTACAAAACTCCAGTTATAAAATAAGTGAGCTGCATGGATATAATATACAGCATAAGAAATAGTCAATAATATTACAATAACTTTGTATAGGGAAAGACAGTTATTAGTTTTATTGTGGCGATCATTTCATAATATATGCAATTTTCAAATCACTCTGTAGCACACCTAAAATAATACTGTACATCAAGGATATTTCAATTTTTTTAAAAAAGGATGAGTCTGACATAAATTGTCAATAAACTGCCACAGTTATGGTGGGTAGCGTGGTAGCACAAGTGTCACGCATTTAACATCCCTGAATTAGTAAATATAACTTCCGTTTTAAAAGGATCAGTTGTAGTTCACACCAGAGCTTAAAGTAAAACTGGGAATATAACATACACATGCCAAGCCAATAATGACCATTTTTGGGTGTTTGGTTTTTGTTGTTTGTTTTTTGAGGGCCGCACCCATGGCATATGGAGGTTCCCAGGCTAGGGGTCCAATCGGAACTACAGCTGCCAGCCTACACCACAGCCACAGCAACGCCAGATCCTTAACCGACTGAGGGAGGCCAGGAATGGAACCCACAACCTCATCATTCCTAGTCGGATTCGTTTCCGCTGTGCCATTATGGGAACTCCCAATAATGACCATTTTTTACAAATACTACCATCTTACTGTCCCCCATAATGAAAATTTAACACCCCAAATTATTCTCCAAATGTTTGGGGAAACTGAAGATCAGCCATTTCATATAAGGATGAAAGAAAATAAAAGTGTGTTCAAAGGAAGAAAGCTATGTGGTTAGACAGGCAGTTTGGGGTTAATAGATGCACAGTATTGCATTTAGAAAGGATAAAAAACAAGGTCCTACTATATAGCACAGGGAACTATATCCAATCTCCTGGGATAGACCATGATGGAAAAGCATATAAAAAGGAATGTTTATATAGGGGGCAGGTGAGGGGGAGGGCTGGATTAGGGGTTTGGGACTGGCATATGCACACCATGGTATTTGCAATGGCTAGCCAACAGGGACCTGCTGCATAGCACAGGGAACTCTACCCAATATTCTGTGATAATCTGTATGGGAAAAGAATCTGAAAAAGAATATATGTGTGTATATGCATGACTGAATCACTTTGTTGTACAGCAGAAACTGACAGAACATTGTGAATCAACTATAATTTAAAAAAAAAAAAAAAAAAAAAAAAAAAAAAAAAAACACGAAGCAAGCTGGGGCCAAGATTTAAAGGATATAACTAGGAGTTCCTGTCATGGCTCAGTGGTTAACAAATCCAACTAGGAACCATGAGGTTGCGGGTTCAATCCCTGGCCACGCTCAGTGGGTTAAGGATCCGGTGTTGCCGTGAGCTGTGGCGTAGGTTGCAGGCGCAGCTCAGATCCCGCGTTGCTGTGGCTGTGGTGTAGGCCGGCGGCTACAGCTCCGATTAGACCCCTAGCCTGGGAACCTCCATATGCCATGAGTGCGGCCCTAGAAAAAGACAAAAATAAAATAAAATAAAATAAAAATAAAGGATATAACTAGGCACAAGGAAAGGAAAAAACATTCTATGAGGACAGATACAAAGGAAAAAAACAAAGTAAAGCTTTCTCATCTAGTGTAAAAGGTATTAAGAAAAAACATTCAGAACTTGGAAATAGGCAAAGGGGTTGTGGGGGTCCTTTTAATGGAATGCAGGATGTAATTTAATAGACCCTCTGGGAATTATCTGATTATGAAGGGGTGTGCATCTTAATTTGACTTTCTATTGACTAGGCTATTTTACAACTTTATAGAGGTAGTGGTTAACTCATAGGTAACTGATAACAAAGCAACTGCTTTTCCTATCCAAAAGCAGTGTAAATGATTCCTGTCCTTAACAATACAAATACAAATCTCAGTAGAGATTTAATTGTTTTCCATCTGGTAAAAAACATAACATCAAACATTATGTCTCCTGCCTCATAGGAATTTGCATCTATAGATAAATTTATTTCAGCATTCCTTTGACTATTTATTTATTTATTTTTTTTTTTTTTGCCTTTTGTCATTTTATGGCCGCGGGTTTTATGGCCGCACCCGCGGCATGTGGAGGTTCCCAGGCTAGGGGTCTAATCGGAGCTGTGGCCACTGGCCTACACCGCAGCCACAGCAACGCAGGATCCGAGCCGCGTCTGCAACCTACACCACAGCTCACGGCAACGCCGGATCGTTAACCCACTGA